>JAOXJP010018530.1:0-17417 GCA_025762735.1 Platanus orientalis | reverse complement strand
TTTCATGTATTTTAAGTTTTGTCATGGAATTCCCAAAGGGGGAGATTGTAAATGTAATATGTTGTAAATTCCATGAACTGTAAAATACATGTATTTGTATAGACTAAGACATGAGTGGTGTCATGTTAGAATCTAGGAGATTCTTGGGTCTAAGCCTCATGAAGATCAACATTAAGCGCCAAGAAGACCTTAAGAGAGTAAACCAAGAGCATACAAGTCATCCCGAAGGATTCATAACTCACTCCAAGCTCTCACAAGGTAAATCAGGTAATAAGAAGCAGTCTAGGTGCATCAAGGGTCCAAGGAGGGTTTTAAAGGTCTTATGACCTTCTTAGACCATGGAGGAGCAATCCTTAGATCTTTGTAACATTTCTAAGGTTTTAAAAGGTAATACAGAGGATTTGGATTGATCTAAATAATTTGGATCAATCCAATAGATCAATCCAAATTTATTTGGATTGATCTAAGATCGAACTAGCAACTCTTGGGTTGTAGGTTCTGAGTGTTTTTTGCACTTAGATCGATCTAGAATTGATCCAAAGTTGCGAAAACACTGTATAATGGTCTAAACTTCAAAATCCCGTTTATAATCAATGACCAATATCATTTGACCATTTGGGAATGTTCTAATCTAATGGACTAGCATCATTTTCGTCTAATATAAAAGAAGATGAGCACCCATGA
The DNA here is from genome assembly GCA_025762735.1 of Platanus orientalis. Classification (NCBI taxonomy): domain Eukaryota; kingdom Viridiplantae; phylum Streptophyta; class Magnoliopsida; order Proteales; family Platanaceae; genus Platanus; species Platanus orientalis. Next base: position 16,733 of record JAOXJP010018530.1, on the reverse strand, counting down.
GCAATCTAATGGTTCTTGCTAAAAATCTCATATACTTGAAAGCTCAATTTGTCCATTCTGGTAGATCTTGAGAGATTTAGTTCTTCCAATCTTTGGAGAACCTCTCACTATGCTTAGATAGGAAAATCTACACCCAAGATCATTCCATTGCCACCTCTCCAACCTTTTTAAGGCATATCTTTTGGAGGAAGGCTACAAAGATTGTCCAAAAAGGACCTAAGAAGAAAAAGTGTGGGATTGTATGTCACATCTTGCTCAAGGAGGAGTAACCCACCAGTATTAGCTCAACCAACTTGAGGAGTCAACTAAGAAGTAATTGGGGAGCTATAGTTACATCTTGCTCAAGGAGGAGCAACCCCATCTTGTGTATAAGGCAACACCAACCTTCGAAGAGGTAATCTTTGTGTTTCACTTTTTATTAAAGTATTGAGACCTCTCTCGCCGGAGACACCGGGAGAATTGGCACTACCATCGGAGACATTGGTAGTGTGCACCAATAGCTTTTCCGCTAGAGACACCGGAAGAGTAGACCACAGAGCAGACCCACCGAAGACACCATGTGTAGCTTGCTTGGCGAGTAGATTAGGCTCTTTGCAAATTTTAGCCTTGATTGTAATACTATCAATCTTAATAAAATTATTTATCTCGGTAGTGAGCTTTTTTAGAATGGATGTAGGCCATTGTGCCGAACCACTATATATCTTGTGCATATTGTGATTGAATGTGGTTTGTTTTTAATTTATCATTCTTAGTGTCAAGCATTGCACATATTAATACAATTTCACATGCAATACAATTGAACCCATTTATATACATGTGCACATTTCAATTACAATCAATCATTAGGAATAACTTGACTAATTAAAACAAGCAATTGAATTTGGGGTAATTGAAAAGAATTTTAAAATATCCTATTCACCCCCCCGGTCTAGGATCAATATTGGAACTTCAACTTTGGCTTTTCAAATACTTTATATATAAAGGTACCCAAGTTCAGATAGCGTCCTCCTGTAACTTTTCTAGAAGTGGGAGAAGCGTAGAGAATTCTAGAGCAGGTGTGGATACTTTGGAGACCATGTCAAATTGGATTCTTGTGTCCGGTTAATTGATTGAGGTAATTCTAAACTTCCTTTAAGAATAGATCTTAGAGATTCATATGGTGATCATGGAAAAATATATTTAGATATGTGATTGATCAATGACCTTTACTAATTTTTATGTTGAAGAATGGTATTCTTCCTTCACAAACATCTCGTGAACCACCTAGAACGTATTGAGCATTTCCTCTTGAGGTACAGCGAGCCCACACACACACATAGAGTTCACAAGGCCCACTACATGTCTAAGATGTGGATCAACTAACACCGAGGGTGCACTACTCTGGGAGGACTGACCCGCAACATAAGCGGATTGATACTCGGGGTTCTGCACGTACAGGTGGGACACACGTACATACCACTCCATGCAATTTGAAGTACACTCCCTAAGATAAGAAGCACGAATGGATCGGGTCTCAAGGCATAGCACATGGCTACTCCACTTTTCCCAGATCTGATCAATGTACAGATATTCAACCCGATACTATGTAGAATAGTTACCGTGCTCAGCCTTGCATGGGGATAATGGAGGGCGAGAAATGTTCTAGACCTTACCGAACTGCCTCAGCACCCTATCTGGATTATAAAGCTTAACCACCTCAAGGAACTTTAGCATGCCATGATAGAATGCAATATCCATAAATAGATATTGGTCCAGACTATCCTCATATGGCTGCTAGTGCACCTGCAAAAATAAATTAAAATAAGCATCAATTAAGTAATCAAGCTAATAGTTAAATCTACATAACTTAAGTAAAGATCTATGTTACTTAAGTAAGCAAAGATAAGTTTAATGTAATACTTGATTAACGCCTAATGCATCAATAGAATTCCACAAGGCCCTTGGATTATCCCCTAGCAGCCCAATCTCTTTTTGAGATGTCCATCTATACACTCGCAGCTCGGACCCATAATAAGATAAGTTACGATTAGGTGTGAAGTTAAGAAAATGCTCATATACCCACCCCTCCAATAGTGTGATGTACCCTGCTATCTGTATCACACCAACCCAACTCACCATTTCTAGCTGGCGATATAGATATGCTAGGGCTACAGCACCTAATGCATACTTTCGCACTTTCGACAAGTCTGTCAATAACATCATATACATGATAAGCACCCATGTGGTGGACTTGTCGGATAATAGCGTACAACTCAATAAAAATAACAAATAAGCCTTAGCTACACACTCAATCTAGGCCATATCAATGTAGTCATGAACCTGGATAAACAAAGCCCTCAGCCACTCCAACCACAGACTGACCCCAAATGGCGTTAAGCTCCTCCGTTGTCTGCTTGGGGAAGACTCCCAGTTGGGTAGCCACTAACTTGACCGCTTCCCTCTGTGATAGCTTCTCGATGCCTGTTGATACAACCCTACCAACAACAGGAATACTTAAGAGACTCCAGACATCATCCAGAGTGATGGTCATCTCCCCGAAAAGCATGTGAAAATTGTTTGTCTCCCGATGCCATCTCTCTATAAAGACCGACACCACTACCTTATCAACATACCGGTAGGATGCTGAAATCAATGGATATAAGCCAAAAACACCAATCAATACTCTAAACATCTCGTTGGGAACATATTGATCCTCCACTACCCAATCTTTTATTTTTTTATGTATGAGATATGCATTTTAGAGGTTCCCTCTCCTATAATCAAAACAAACAATATTAATAATAATAATAAATATAAACATTGGAAATTGCCAACATTGAATAACAATAATAAATAAAACCAATCCATATGTAATACCTCTTGCTACCAGATTACCGCAGCAACGTGTGTACCAAAGCTTAGAATCAATGACAGGTCTTTCGAAGCTCCAAGAACGTTTGGAGACTCATTAGTCTCTTCAGAATTTTCGACGTATAAATACATCAAGTTGTCGTCTACAAAATTCTAGGACACTGATGATTTTAACACTTTCGACGTTTGACCATCACGATTTCTCCTAGCCAATGCTGTCAATAGGACACAATTACGACGACTGGTGTGAGAAGTGCTAGCATCCATATCTGTCATTTCACCAAATTGAAACAATTTTTTTTCACAAATATTTCCTAGAAAAATACCAATTTTTTTCAAGCATTGTTCGGCCTACACGATTTTTTTCTTGTTTTTCCTTTTTTTCTTTTTTTTTTCAAGGCCCTGTGGCCCTGTTCGAACCTGGGGGGCCGAACATAAACCCTCATGTTCGGACCTACAAGTTCAAACAGGGGCCTTTTGTTTGAACCTCCAGGTCCGAACACAAGGCCCTTATTCAAACTTGTATGGCCGAACAAGGCCTCAAAAAAAAAACCAAAAAACAAACAAACAAACAAACAACAAAACATACATTTTTGAGGTTTTTGCAACAATCCGGCGGCGGCAATGGCGGCACAGTAGAGGCAATGGTGCGGTGTTGGAGACGGAAAAAGAGGGGGAGTGAGGGTATAAAGAGAAGGGAAAGGAGGAAGGGAGGAAGAAATTAGAGGAAAGATTAGATTGGGGGAGAGTTTTAAGTGTGTGTGTGTGTGTGTGTGAGAGAGAGAGAGAGAGAGAGAGAGAGAGAGAGAGAGAGAGAATGGAGAAGGGAGAAAGAAGAGAGGGTGGGAGTAAATATGTGAGGGTGAGGGAATGGATAAGATGGGGGTATGGAGAGAAAAAAAATTGAATGGATAAGGGGGATAAGTAGGAGGGGTATTTTTGGTAGGGAGGGGTGGTAAGATGGGGGTGTGGAGAGCACTTTTGGAGGTGCTATTAGAAGCTCCCCTATTTTGATCGGATGGTAGGTAAAGCTGAAGAAAGGATTTAATTTCCTTACTGTTAGGACTTGAATGGAAACAACCATGTTTCCTGCTTCGACCATTTGTTTGGGAGGATGTCACTGGCCCCACTGCTTACAGCATGTAGGTTTCATTTGTGGTCCCTCCACTCATCCTTTATCCAATGACTGTGATCTTCACCATCTCAAGGTCAGAACTAGAATGTTGAGGATAGATATGCCAAATCGCTTGTTTTTCTATTGTTAATGGTTGTGGGTTCTGTAATTACTGCCAAATCTACCAACAATTACAGAACCTATATCCATTAACACCATCTAAGATACATCAGATGGTATCGGTGCTAGTGAGCCAATTTACTTCTTTGACATGCTTAAATACCCTACAACCGATCCATACAATTTTGGTGTTAGGTTGAGATCATGATAATCGTAACCGTCTAGCATACAATTTTGGTGTTGGGTTCAAGTTAGGATCATCACAGCCATCGTATGCATCTCACTATCATTTTACCCCTATGTGTTGAAGCACCAAATTTTGCTTATTTTTGTCCTTGCACATGTGGACATTGGGGTCCGGGGGGTTTAGGTTCCACCACCCATTTATGGTTTTCAGACCCACTCTTCAGCATGTGATGCTAGTGCGTGAAAGGTCACTAACCCTTTTTATTGGAGGGTTAGGCTTTTCTGAGAGTTACCACCAACTCGGGGTTAACCAATGAAGTTGGACATTGGTTCTCCTCTTCGGGTGAAGAGAAGAAGTTTAAACCTGAAAGTTTAGAGGTATAACTCCTAATAATAGTCTACTTTTCTCAAATAAAGGGTAAGTTGTTTAGTCGCATTTGGGGAAGGTGTTAGGCACCCCAAATACCTGCCTTTTTAGGGTAGCTTCTCTTATTCATACATGTTTTGAATTATACTAAAGTCCATGCTTGTTAAATGTAAAAGTTATTGGTCTGGACCACCCCCGTGGTGTGATCATTGCAATTGCACCTAAGACATAGTCTCAAGCTGTCTACATACTTGATTTTATATGGTTCAGTGTATTCTTAGGGTTTTGTCGGGATCAAATTGCATGTAGTTCTAGGGGTACATTGTATGTGCCAATCTTGGTAGTTAAGTACGTTTGAGTGTGAGAGTGATTCATGGTAGATTCATGGCTGCAAAATGCGAATAAGTTAGCAAAATGGGGGTCAGGACTATGTTGTACTAATGTGTATAGTTTTAAGAACCTAATTGGGCTATGGCCAAGTCGTAGGGTCTTTGGGTCGTAAACCACTACGATATGACCCTAAGGTAAGGTGAAGACCGTAAAAAGTCAGGACGGGTTGAAAGGTAGTGATTGGGTAGGTTGACTCGACCTGATCACATTGACGTAGAAGCCACAACTCAAGTGTTGTCTCCCAAGTAAAATTCGGGTATCGGATACACTTGAAAATCACAAATGTATAGTCAACCTTACTATGATTGTTAGGAATCTAAAAGAGGCATTTGTAATGAAGGGATTCCTAGATTATGTATATGGAATAAAATGGTTTGAAGATGAGATTAACCTTGGGATAAAGATCAGTTTCATTTATCTTTTCACAAGCCTAACGTCTGAAATTCTTCTCAACACTTGAACAAAAATTTGGGTGTTGGAATGAAAATAGGGCCCATAGAGGTGCATAAGCATGTCGATGAATTCCAAGATGTTATTTGCTTGTGTATAGATTTTAAAGAATGTCAGGGTTCACTAGGGTGGGTCCTAGATCCCAACGCCTGAATTTCTCCAATGCCTATATTTACTTCTAATGCCTGTATTTTAATAGATTAAAATCCAAGTGTTAGGTTTGGATAGTCTATACTCTGGAGAGCATATCTCTCTCTACAAAATTCCAAATTGAGTGTGGTCGGTTAATTTGGAAAGCTGAGAGAGAGATATTTTCAATCATATATGATAAGCCTATGTTTGTCTAATGCCTAAATATGAAACTGATACCTATATTTTCTGTCAATGACTGAATTTTAACAAATTAAAATTCAGGTGTTGGGTTTGGACAGTCTATACTTCGGAAGGCATCTCTCTTCATAAAATTTCAAATTGAGTGTGGTCAGTCAATTTGAAAAGTTGAGAGAGAGATATTTCCAACCATATATGATAAGCCTAGGTTTGTCTAACGCTTAATTGTGAAACTAACACCTACATTTCTAACAATGCCTGAATTTTAAGAAATTAAAATTCAGGCATTGGGTTTAGACAGTCTATACTCCGGAGGGCATATCTCTCTCCACAAAATTTCAAATTGAGCGTGGTCAGTCGATTTGGAAAGCTGTGAGAGAAATATTTCCAACCATATATGTTAAACATATGTTTGTCTAATGCCTGATTATTCAAAGCCTAATTTTTAATTCCCTTAAAATTCAGGCGTTAGGCCTGTACCCAAAATCCAGTAACCTTGTTTCGGCCATTTAAACTCCTTAGGGCCATTGGAAAATTCTAAAATGTCTACCACATGCAAGCATATACCAGGGGAATAACATATCCAAAAATTAGCTCAAAATCATGTCTACAAAATTCTACAAAAATCAACAATAATTCAGCTGAATTAGATCTCAAAAGACCTAGATTTTGGGGTCTGTTTAGAGGGTCATCTCGAGGCCTTCCACAGCTCCTAAAATCATGAAATTAAATCAACTAGCTAGCATATATATCTACTGTGACATACTAAAATTTGAGCTCAAACAGTTGTGTATAAAATTCATAAAAAATAGACATCAAAGTATGTTAAAAAATAAGAACAAGTAAAGGCTCAATAGCCTCTACTGTGTAACCCGAATTAAAGCAATGATTTAGCATGATTTTGACAGCATAACAACATGTAAAGTGAGCATATGAATTTAGGGATCAGCAAAGTATAGAATGTTTAGGCTTACGTTGGGTCCAAGTGGCCTTGATTTTGCAAAAATCATCTTTTTCTTCCTCTTCTTCTTCCTTTTTCTCTTAGGTTTTTTTAGGGTTTCTTGTTGCCAACCACCTCTTGCACGAAAATGGGGTTATTTATATCCCCAATTTGAACTAAGATGTGGCTAGGGTTTTCTTAGAATGGAGGGCTAGGATTAGTTTTAGGGGGTTTTGGGTGTAGGGCTAGGATCACTCCAAAATGGGTGGATGGGTTTAAATGAATTTGTACTAGGTGACTTGGCTGAATGGGAGGCCCCAATTAACTTAGAGATCTGAGGTGGAGGGTAAGGATGAGGGTGTGCTTGTTCACTTGGATTGGTGACATGGACCAACGGGAGAAGGGTAGATTTATAATGTAGTAATTTTGGTAAAAAGTTTGAATTAATGATGCAGTATTTTGGGATTTGGATTAATGATGCAGTAAATAAAGATTTCAAAACAAAGGTCCACATCCATTTTTGATTTTTTTTCTACTTGATCTTTGCAGACACACTGGTCAACTAGATTGCGATCCGACATCTGCAAACCCTCGAAAATCTAATTTCTGGTAAATTTGGAAAAAAAAAACTTCATTGAACTATAGGAAGGGTAATATGGTAAAATTATTTACCAAAATCTTCAAAGAATATGTGCGGGTTGGATCATTGGAGGTGTTGCTGCAATGGCAAGTTAATTAGACATGTATGTAGGAAGAAACACGAAAAGCCATCTTTTCGAGGAAAATTGGAACCGTGCCGATAAAAGTGATTCTGCTTGAGTTTGTTTTTTGACCATCCGAACTCTGTTGGTTGCAAACAGACAGTGGTTTTTAGGTTTTCCAGACATTCTGGTCACATTAGCATGGTCAAAATTAGGTTTTGGAATGAATTTGAATAAAGAACTATGATGCAATAACTAAGAAATGTTGTATTTCAGATATGACAAGGTTTGTGAACGGGTGGGGCCCATTGTGGAAAATTGGTGGGCCACAAAGTGTTAGAATCTTGAGAGTCTTGGAGTCACAAGAACTAACATGACATCATTCAGATAAAGGGAGAAGCTTTAGATCCCCTTTGAGGGTCTAGGGGTAAACTTTGAAGGCAAAAGGGTAAAATGGTAATTTTTTACCTACAAGGAAAAAAATGATAAAAATGAGGATTCTTTGTCTTTGATGATTTATGATAAAAAGGCTTATATAGGTGAGAGAAAATTCAGTGATCTGAGTGGTAGATATAAGTTCTGGGCCTTTAAAGGCAAAAGGGCAAAATGGTAATTTTTTCACCTGTGGTGCTTTGCTGAGGGAAGACTTATGGAGGCGGGAAAAGTTACAGATAATATGGATGGAGCTCTTAAATGTGGACCTTCAAAGTCCTGTTGATGCTTTTGTGGAAGATTAGGGTTAGACCTAAAATGGTGTATTTAGGCTGAAATAAGGTGCTTTGACTGATTCATTCACAACTGAAATATCCGGAGAGACTTCTCAGGGAATGCCTAACCTCCTAGAGTCCAGGTTTGCTCTTCCTAAACCAAAGGTTCTTAGGGTCTTGATGCCTAAATGTTGTTATGTTGTCCTTATGCCATCAAATGACCCGAGTCAAAATTTGGGTGTTGACAACACTGTTCTATAAATATCAGGGTCTCGATCACGCTAATGAGGCCGTTTGATGAATATAGTGGTCTTAATATGATAGTTGGCCAATCAGTCCATCATTTGTATGGTTTTGATTGAGCCTAACATAACTCCCATGTGCTCATTTTGGGCCTGTTGGATCAAAATATACTCAAGATGGAACATGAGTACTGTTTTATGTAAAAATTTATGGGGACAAGTATACTTTTGTCTTTATATGGGCTAGGGGTACTTTCCTCATCGAAACACTCACATGTGCCATATGGTTACTTTTGGGTTCATCTAATAATTTTTTGTCACGTGATTTGTTTGACTAACTGTCAACAACGGAGAACTAACAATGGGGTGTTTTTTGACATCTATAGTGTCGGTCAAGGGTTTTTTTTGTAATTATTGATAGATGAGGGGAGAATCTGTATATTGTCAGATAGTCCAGGGGTGGTTTATGTAATTAACTCAAAAATAAGTCACGGATTTAGGTGCTTAGGATCTCAAGAACAAATGCAAACGGTTATATTTTCTTCACTTGGTGTCATCCTATCATTTTCAAGGTATTCAAGGAAAGTAATATAGTCCCTATAAGATCGTGAACATATTTAATAGGTCCTATCATAATAAACTAGTGAGAAAAATATGAAGCTTCTATCAATTTTGTGAAATTGTTTACACCCAAAAAGTTTCAGCATGTGACAAGTGGGCACAGCTGGCACCAGGTCAGAGTCTTGAAGACTTTGGACTCTTTAGAAGGTTTCCAGATGGCCCAGTAAGAGAAAGAAGTTGAAGAAATATGGAGATCATCAAATTAAGACATTTGGCAGAAGTAGATATCTTTATGAGAAGATTTTTTTAAAACATGGACAGATAGCACAAAGTAAAGGAAAACTTAGAAAAGAAGTTTCTACATTGTTATCCAACTACCATTTCCTAAATTTAAGCAACATGAGAAAGAAATATGGGGAAGATGACACAAAAATAGGGAAAATCGAGAGCAACAACTACAACATAAAATTAGGGGTAAAGAAAGAGACGTACGAGAGCTGATTTCTAGAAAAGGGCAACGATGCAAATGAAAGAAGAAATGATGGGCTTTGTGGACTTTATTAGAAGTGAACACATAAGAGAAGTCATTTCCAACAGAGAAAAAAGATGGTCATTCTCGTGAACGTGCGATCATGGAAGAAATGGAGTAAACTACCCAAAACACTCTATAAAAAGGGAGAAATAATGGAGGAAAAGAAGACATCTCCAACAAATCAACAAAAAGTCTTGTTAATTTATCAATTTATCCCTTTTAGCATATCCAATCCATTTTGATTTGTAGCCTGTTATGGTGTCATTATGTTTTTCTTTTCTAGAATCTCGGTCTGTATTTGTCATCAACAAGTTCTTATGAGCTTGGCATACAAATTTCAACAAGATTCTGTAAACCCGGGTCTATAATTCATCATCAACAAACACCTAGGAGTTTGGTATGAGAGTTTTAGCCACCCACACTTCTATTTCGGTCTATAATTTTGTATCAATAAATTCCCAAGATCTTGGCATACAAGTCTTTACCAATCGCTATATATTTTGGTTTGTAACTTGTCATCAACAAGTCTTTTGTAGCTTGGCATACAAATTTCAGTATGATTATTAGCTTTGTAAGTGATTCACTCATTTATTAGTGTTTATTTGCTTAGCTTTACATCAATTTAATTTATATTATTGTTGTCTTTGTGCAAAATGTAATGAAGTCCTTATTTTTACAAGGTCAAAGAACTCATTTGGAAGGAAGAACCATCCCCTTCCCGAATCGCCTGAATTACTTAAATTCGGTGGCTACAAAGATGACCGAAAAACACCTTTTTGGTCTGCCGGCTGTTTTCTCCAGTGCCTAAAGACGTAGGAAAGACCAAACATTGTGCCCACATGGCACTAGCCACTCGCACACCATTTTCTGGCCAACATCTATTTTTGGCAGGCCTGGTGGGACACATGTTGTCATAACGTAGTAATACAGTCATTTTTGAACTACTTGATGATGGGGCTGAGTACGACCACGAATTGCCTTAGGTGTTTAGGTCTCTTCAACCTAAGAAAGAGTCAATTTTTAGAAATGCCATGATTGGTAATCGATGCCATCCATGAACTCAAAAATGCCTAATTGTGTGAATTTAAGGATAGCTTTCAAGGGCTTTAGCAAGGATTCTAGTCCCTTCATAAAATGTTGGTCAATCCTAGCAATATGGACCCAAGCTTTGGGGATGTAAGTTTCGGTCAAAATGGCCATTCTGGCTAGAATATAAACAATGAGCGAAATTTTAGCTATTGTCAATTGTTCATCAAACAGGGCCTTGAGGGGCATAACAAGTCTCCATTCCTACTACCACATGTGGGACCAAGCTATGCAGACTTTGGCAATGTAAATTTTGGTCAAAATGGCCATTCTGGCCCGAATATAAATAATGACCGAAATTTTAGTTATGACCCATCCTTCATTAAACAGGGGCTTAGGAGTATAATAAATCTCCTTTTCCACCAATATGGGTGGAACCATAATGAAAATCATGACCGAAATGATTGGAATTCTATTTATGACCCACTGTTCACCAAACAGGGACCCAGGGGGGCAACTATCATTCCAACAGTCTAAGGGGCGTAATAGATCTCTTTTTCTACCACCACAAATGGAAAGAGATCATTATGGTTGCCATTGCCAACATAACGACAACAACAATAGTGATCGAAATTACCAAAACTTTATTTATGACCCACTAGGGCACAGTAAGCCTACTTTGCTTTCACCATTGATGGAATCAAGCTATACCAGCCTTGAGAATACATATTTCAATCAAGCGGGTCATAATGAAAATAACAGCCGAAATGACTAAAATTTGACTTATAACCCCTTGTTTGATGAACAAGGACCTGGGGGACAACTTTATAACCAATCAGGGGAACCAAAGTATCATTTGCAACCTCCACCAATTTATTAACCATCCACACAAGTTCGGATATCTATGGGTCGAGCGGAGTTTACGAACTTGATCCAAGAGGCTATCAATTTCAGCAATCTAAGAAGGAGTAGCCATCATGTTAATAGGAAGCCGTATTAAAAAGGGGAACAGTTTTCCACCAACTAATTATGAAAACACACGAGGTGGGTACTCTAGCTGTCATGACCGAGATGAGGGCTAATACAACAACATGTCGCCACATGATGGTGGACTTGGGTGGCAATCATCATCATTATTATAGGTGCAAAATTTTGGTCAAGTGCTAACTCCTCAAAAAAAGAATGAGATTCTAAGAGAGAATTACATTAGCCACTCCATTGGCCAAAAATTTAATACAGAAAATTACCCTAATGATTGTCATAGCCGAAATAAAGGCTACCACTATGATGTGTCATTACAAGATGGGGGATTTGGGCGCACACCATCACTCAAACAGCTCGGGGGGCAGTAAGTTGATTGGTCAATCAAGCCTATGGGCCACCGTTGCTACAAAATCTCAAGTACCAGTTATTTCAAATCATAATAAGGTACCACGTAGTTATGAACTCCTAAAATTTATCTTTGGGAATGGCAACCAATCTATAGATGAGTAAATTGACCACTCTACGATACATGAAGAAGAGATATAGGCCAATGATTTCATTAAACTGAGGCTATTTATGAATTCGTTTGTAATTCTAACCATTGTACCATACATAAATATGCCTTTCAATTTGGTTCTTATATGGAAATTAAAGAAGCCACCACATGTTGGCTTATTATGCTATGTTTCTTCAAATTTTGGCCGAAGTTGAATCCACATCATTGGCTGTGACTAATGAAAATTGTATGATCAAAACATCAGTCAAGAAAAAAATGAAATAACCAAAAATTGGTCATAACTGGAAAAACATTGGCCATATTTGATGAAAATGAAACGATTTACAAATTCGGCCAACAATTGAAAATTTTCGGCCATGATTGACAAATTTTGGTCATAATAAAACAAAGTCAATAAAAAATTATGATCAATAAAGGGCCATTACTAGAAAAAAAATTGCCACATTTAATAAAAATGATTTTCAATTTTAGCCATGGTTGCAAAAATTTCGGCCATGACTGAGAAATTTTGGCCGTAAAAAAAATCGTTCACAATTAAAAAATCACCGACAATTGATTGAAAGTTTTTTGATTAATTGAAAGATTGATTTGTTGGAATATGGCATCAGTCACAAAAGATGGAAAATAAAAGCCATTAGTTTTAGTTTATTACATTACGTCTCTTCGAATTTTACAAATTCGAAGATAGGGGGCAATGTTTACGCCTAAAAAGTTTCAACATGTGATAGGTGGGAACAATTGGCACCAGGTCAGAGTCTTGAAGACTTTGGACTCTAGAAGGTTTCCAAATGGCCTGGTAAGAGAGAGAGAAGTTGAAGAAAGATGGAGATCATCAGATTAAGACATGTAGTAGAAATAGATCTCTATGAGAAGATATTTCCAAAACATGGACAGATGGCATAAAGTGAAGGAAAACTTAGAGAAGAAGTCTTCGTGTTTTTATCCAACTACCATTTCCCAAATCTTAGCAACATGGGAAAGAAACCAAAATTAGAGAAAATCTAGAGCAACAACTACAACATAAAATTGGGGGCAAAGAAAGAGACGCGTGAGAGTTGGTTTCTAGAAAAATGCCACTATGCAGATGAAAGAATGAATGATGGGCTATGTGGACTCTATTAGCATTGAACATGCAAGAAGAGTCATTTCCAGTAGAGGAAAAAGAGGGTCATCTCATGAACATGCGATCATGAAAGAAATGGCATTAACTACCCAGAAAACTCTATAAAAAGGAGGGAAACAATGGAGGAAAAGAAGACATTTCCAACAAATCAACAACAATGTCTCATTATTTATCAGTGTATCCCTTTTAGCATATCTAATTTTTATGTCTATTTTGATTCCTAGTTGTTATGGTGTCGTTATATTTTCCTTTTCTAAAATCTTGATCTGTATTTGTCATCAACAAGTTCTTATGAGCTTGGCATATAAATTTCAACCAGATTATGTAAACCTAAGTTTGTAATTCATCATCAACAAACACCTAGGAGTTTGGTATGAGAGTTTTAGTGACCCACACTTCTGTTTCGGTCTGTAATTTTATATCAGCAAGTTCCCAAGAACTTGGCATATAAGTGTCGACCAATTGTTGGATATCTTGGTCTATAACTTATCATCAACAAGTCTTTTGTAGCTCGACATACAAATTTCAGTCTGATTAATAGCTTTGTAAGTTATTTATTCATTTATTAATGTTCATTTGTTTAGATTTACTTCAATTTACTTTATATTATAGTTGTCTTGGTAAAAAATGTGGTGAAGTCCTTGTTTTTACTAGGCAAAAAGAGCTCATTTGGAATGAAGAACCCTCTACTTCCCAAATCTCCTGAATTACTTAAATTTAGTGGTTGGACAGATGACCAGAAAACACAATTTCATTCTTCCTGTTGTTTGCTCCGGTGCCTAGGGTCATAGGAAAGACCGGACCTTATGCCCACATGGCACTGACACACCCACACACAATTTTCTAGCCAACAGAAATGTTCAAACTTGTAAGGTTTAGAGACTCCACCATATTCTTTAGTTTCAGCTCTCCTTCATTTAATTGTTGAAAACTAATATGATTGTGAATAATGTTGGTGCTCGAAAATAGTAGAGTGTTTGTAATGGGCCCCAAGGTAAAGATGCACCCATCAATCCTAGAACCATGAGTATACTTGCAACCCATGGAATCTAATCTGCCTAAGGATATTAAATTTCTCCGCATCTATGGGACATATGCCACACCACCCAATGCATGAACCGCTCCATCAAACATCTTGATCTTCACCGTCCCAACACCCGTGACGTCACAAGTAGACTCGTCACCCAAAAAAACAAAACATGTCTTCTTCTCTTGGAATGTATCAAAATATTCTTTCTTGGAACAAATGTGAACATGACAACTAGAATTCAATACCCACTCATCTTGAGAAATAATGTGCATACCTTTGGAGAATATAAGAGCTTCTCCAAGATATTCCTCATATTCATTTTCTTATTGTTCAAATCCTAGGACTATCACCCTTATTCCTATTAGCACATTTTAGACAATCCCTCTTGATGTTGCCAAATTCTTTGTAATAAAAACATTGCACCCCTCATTTTCCTCTAGACTTGGATTTATCATTCCTAGATCCCCTCATAGAATACATTCCTCTTACATTCAAATCACTCCTACTCATCAATGAATCACCCAATGATTCCCTCCTAACTTTCTCACTGAGTATAACACTTACCACATCATCAAATTTAAGTGTGTTTGAAACAACATTGATGCCCTAACTTTATCCTTGAAGTTGATGTTTATCAAAGATAAATAACAAGTAACCCTGTTTAACACATTCAAATGTTCAGCCACACTTCTGCCCTCACCCATCTTTATGTTCAACAACATCTTCATCAGAAACACCTTATTTGAGATGAAACACCTTATTTGATGCTGATGGTTTCTCATACATCTGAGACAAGTTAGCCATGAGATCTTTCATGGTTTTTTCCTTAAAAATATTTAAAGTAATCAATGATGATAGAGAAAGATGAATCGTACCTAGGGAGTTTTTGTCAAACAACTCCCAATATGAATTGGACATCATCGCAGGCTTCTTTGTTTTTCCTCCAAGTAGCTGATAGAGATAATCCTTTGTCTACATCTTCCAGAATACGAAACTCGAACCATTGAACTTTTCAACAACGGACTTTATAGATTCTTCTCCCATTGCTACCATTGCTCTCACTCAAATCAAAACTCATTGAACCTTGAACTTGGCTTTTCCTAAACCTCAACTCTGATACCAGTTGTTGGGAGATCTACCAAGCCTAACTATTCAAGAATCCTTTGGGATGCAACACTATTAATCAAAAAATCACAATAACACACAATTTAAGTAAAAAAAACCAAAATCGAAGAAAAACCACAGAATCGGATAAATGAATTCACTATAATAGAAGATTATAAGCTTACAAGCTTCACCCTCTCTCTCACACATTCTATCATAGCTTAATACCTTGAGGAGAACCCTTTTCTCAACCTTTTTCTCACAACACAAAGAAGACACCATTCTCTCTCACCTTGAAGAACCCCTCCAATAAGAAAACCACAAGTCTCTCCTTGCTCCCTTGTGGCTCTCTCTTAAGCCTGGACAACCATAAGAACAATTTATAGTACTTAGAAGTTGAGTTTCCAGGGGCTTTTGCCTTTCCCACACCACCTATTTTTGTGCCACGAAAACAGGATTTTTGCCAATGGACCGGTCCTGAAGTTTGGATCGATCCAGGTTGGACCGGTTCAACATATTTGGATCGGTCCAAATATGTTCTGTCCTCACTATACAGACTAATGCTCCTGGATCAGTCTAACATACCTTGGATCGGTCCAGCCCCGTTGGACTGGTCTAGGCAGTTTAGATTGGTCCAAACTAACAGCTTCGGTTTCCTTCAGCTTTCTTGCTTCTCCATCCGCATCAAGCTCCTCGCCCAACACAACCATAATAATAATAATAATAATATTGAGAGAAGGCTTATTAATATGTGGGGATAGCTCAATCAACTTAAAATGGTTGGGGAAGAGGAAGAGAGAGCCTCATAAGCATTACGGCAAGCTTTCCAAAAATTCAACTTTTTTATTATGGGAAAGGATCTGCTACACTCAAAACAGTAAGTTCCCGTGTGTCCCCACACCATAGGCTGACACGTAATGATTTTTTTTTTAATTTGGTGCCCCTTTTAAATAGGGAGCAACTGTTCATTTGAACACTTTTTTATGGTCATAACCCTGTAAACCCCAGTTTTTATGGGTACCTATTTTTCCATTTGAAAACTGTTTTTACAGTTTTAACCTATACACCTCACCTTCTGTGCATGGGGACACAGAGGACAGACAAATTGGGTGTAGCAGATCTTTTCCCTTTTATTATTATTGCCGGGTGTGTTTTCCCTGTTTGGGGAAGGGGGAAGGGGGGCGGGGGGGGGGGGGGGTGTTTGCAAAAGCGGTCCAGTAAACTCTACTACCCAGCCTTTGTTTGAATCATCCTTTAATCTAGACTCTCATCCATGCGCAAAGGATCTTCTCCTGCCGGCCTATGACCTGTTAAGGTCCTGTCTATCAGGTGGCATGAGATGATTGGCGGGAAAAAGTGAATTGCATGTTTCAAAAATTGTAATTCACTTTTTCCCTCCAATAGTATCCTGCCACCTGTTAGACAGGACCTTAACAGGTCATAGGCCGGCAGGAGACGA
>JAOXJP010018519.1:0-17418 GCA_025762735.1 Platanus orientalis | reverse complement strand
AAAGTGAAATGATACTTCCCCTCTGTCTCGGCTCACAAAGTCGCACAAAGGGGGGCGGCGCAGAGGATACTCCCCCAACCCTGAAGCACCAGGTCACTGCATGACACATGGTGGAAATGCCATGTGTCATGCAGCGTGCCCTGGTGCTTTAAGGTCAACCCAAGTCACTCAGACCGAACTATGGGCCGTGGATGGACCTGAACTTAGCAGCCCGTGGATTGTTAAACAATATATTTATAGCATATATAATGTAATTTATATGACACGTCTTGTAGTACAGGCCAGGCTGGCCCTTGGTGCTAAATTAAGGCCTGACTAACTCAATCCAAGCTTAATTTGGGCCTGAAGACCAAACTTGGTCCATCTTTACTAGTCCAGCCAACGAAATTGCCAAACAAGACGGGCTTCAGACCAACACAGCCCAAGTTGCAGCCCTATTCGTGTGTTGAACTTTTGCCTATAGATAATTAGATAGGCCTAAATTATTCTTGGGTTGTCCAAACGACTTTTATTTTATATATACTTTTGCACGTGGAAAGTGGATAATGTGATGAAACAAATGGACCCCATGTTGGAGTAAAAAAATTAGGTGAGAACGAATCTCGTGAGAACTGTGAAAACGCCATCAGGGTGTGGGCACATCAGCGCCAAAAAGTGATTAGTGCCACACAAAAAGTGTAAATCACTTTTTGGTCCTAATGCGTCAGCCCCTCTGGTGCCGTTTGCACAGTTCTCATGAGATTCGTTTGTACATAATCGAAGCCCCATGTTGGACCGTGACGTGTCATGATCATGTAACACCAGCAAACCTTGCAATTTGCATCTCACCAGCGAACTGAGACTCAATAACTAAATTTTAATCTATTTTTCAAGGGAAAAGAGAATGATTGCCTGTTTTGAGACAGACCTCTATTATGGTGCATTGATTGACACATGACTGTGTTTTTCAATTTGATGCCTTTTATTGACCACTGACTTTATTAACTGAACACTTTTTTGGACCCTTTTACCCCCCAAAACAACACATGTCTGTTTATAATTCACCATATACACTACAGAGGCATTTTTACGGCAGAACATTTGCTTCGCTATCTCAAAAGCAATTGATGAAGCAATTGGGAGAAGATTCAAACATAGTTTGTGTTTTGAATCTTGTAGCAAAAGCAATATATGAAATTTAAATTTGTCAAAAAGGAAAAACATCATAAACCAAAGCTACTATCGGTTGGAAGCTGGACATTGCACATGAGGAGAGAGGGTAATGTAGTAAACATATGGGACCCTTTTCAGGTACCACCCTAGCTTTCCCGCGTGAGAATATATCAATAGTAATTAATGATGACGAGATGATGATGATGGTTTTAGGAGGAAGTGGTAAAAAAAATAAAAAACGATCGTCATAGCATCATCCTAAATAAATCTCATAATGTCGTTGGATTTTGGTAAGTCCATCAAAGCATGAAATCAAACAAGTACACTTACTTGGAAACACATGAAAATGTACACAACCAGTTGTTGCTCTCCCATTGGCTCATTTCAAATAAAAAGAAAAAGAGAGAGAGAGAGAGACAGTGGCTATCACTTGTGAATTGTGGTGACACAATGGGTGTAGAATTCAACTAGAGACACGAGAGAGAGAGACAGTGGCTATCACTTGTGAATTGTGGTGACACAATGGGTGTAGAATTCAACTAGAGACACAAACATAGTGTGGGGATGATGAGCTTTGAACGTTGATGAGGGCTGTCATTTAATTTTAAGCGCACCAAGTTGGTTTTATGAAATAAAGGACGTATGGATATTAAGGAGACTTGGGATAATTCTCTCCCGTCTCCCAATATAAATATAAATGGACTCACAAAGATAAAAGCAAACCGTTAGCAGAGATGGGATATCCTCGAATTAGCAGAGATTCTCTTTCATCTTTAAGGTTGCAGTTCCTCTTTTAGTCAATGGAAACGAAAGGACTACAGTGTAAAGTTGTATCGATGGCGGCCTAAGAGCCAAACCATGTGGATGGATATGTGCATTAATTCCACAACCCCCCTCCCCTCCCATCCCAAAAGAAAAAAGTAAAAAAATACTCTCCAAGGTGAGTCGGGATACTCTGACAGAAGTCCATATCTATAACCGCGGCTGACATGTGATATTTACAGGGGTAAAAGTGTCAATATATATATATATATATATATTCAAACCTTGTGATGTTTTGACACTTTATTCCTATAAATGTCACATGTCAACCTGTGGTGGTGATAACTATCCGCATTCACTAGAGATGATCCTTAAAGGAAGTACTTTAACGCCAACCGTGCAATGGGGTCCCGGAAAAGTTTTACATATGCTCAGTAGCATAGTTTTGAAAATAGGACCGAAGTGGACCAGGCAGTCCCACTTGGGTTGACTGTAACCAGCATCCAAAACAGTTCTATAAAAGCTTAAAACCGTAATTTGTTAAAACTCGCCAAAATCGGCTGGTTTTTACAAACCCAATTCTATTAAGCTAATCATTTTTTTTTTATTCCTTTCAAAAAACTAAGAAAGAAAATTTTGAAACATGTCTTTATGAATTCCAATCTCACTTTCCATAAATTGTTTTATTTTTGGGTATGCCTAAAAATTAAAAATCCGGGCACAAGCCTTCTTTTCAAATTCCAATAATGCATTATGAATTATTTTATTATATTTTACTTACGTTTGAAGTGAACCACAATTAAGATCATATAAACCTATATCAAACTCATTTGGACCTAAACCATCCACTTTACCGGTTTGATAGCTAGTCCAATACTCAAAACTCAACGGGATAACTAAAAGACATTTATTTGATTTGAGCCTTTGAGGTCCCCGTCTAAGCCTTTGGGTGGACATTAGAAGAAGTGGATGTGTCTTTCTTAAAAAAGATCAGCTGCAGCAAATTTTGCTGTAGCTTTTTATAGCATGACTACAAAATCACAAAAAAAACTAAGTCCCATGCTAAAAGACAACAAAACCCATGCTTTTTGGTTGTGCTACAAAAAATCACAGCAAAATTTGCTACAGCCAATCATTCCTCATAGTTCTATGGTCATGCACTCAATTGACAGCCTAGCATAACAGGCTTCGCTGTTCTTGGGATACCTGTCACAGGGCAGCACAAGCAGAACGATAGACAGGAGCTTAAGATCAGTTTAGGATCTTGAGACGATGGAAGTCATTCCAAGTAATAGAAAGGTGGCTTTGGTGTAGAGTTCTCTTATGTTAAAAACCCCATATTCTCTCAAGATTGTTAAAGTTCATATATCATTCAAAATATTTCAATGATTGACATGTGGCAAAATAATAAAACAAAATTGAAAATGTGCAGTTCAATTTGTTGAGTTTTTTGGAAGATACATGTTGAACACCAAAATCTTCTAAACTTAAAAAATCTGGAGACAATATGTTGTCATTGAAAAATAAGGTGCAAATATCCTTTCCAGGATTTGGTGTCCAAGAAACCAGAGACATCATGTGAAATAAAATGGGTGGGAATTTGCAATTTCATCTAACCCTGTCCAATTTATTCCATGTGAAGTCCCCAGGTCTCGTGGACAGAACATTTTTTTTCTTAAAAAATATTCCATTAAAAGAAGAAAAAAATTGTGGCTGGTAATTTAATTTAAGGGCTAGATAGACGATGCAGCTGATGCTTGCCAAGGTGTAGTGCCCTAGGCTCCAAGGTGTTAGCCTCTCGAACTCCATGTATAACCCAACCGTAGTGTGTGTGTGACATGTACTTTTATTGAACACTCTACAATAACCCTTATAACTAGCACGTGGTTAGATCCTTTTTAAGGACCACTGGAATGTGTTGCCTCTTAAATAAAGCAATTAACCATTTCTCCATTAATATACTTATTATATTTCAACCAGCTAAGATCGTTTCTTATGATCAAATGATCTTGTTGCTCTAACAGGTATATACATACCTCAAAAAGTAGTAGTTTTCACTTTCTTTATTACATATATAAGATTATTTGTGGACAAGAGACGATCTTTTTGATATTTCAACACTCTTCCTCGAGAGGTATTTATACCACCTTAAATAAAGCAATTGACCATCTCTCCTAAAACCCTAAAATTGTAAGAGAGGTCAGAGTTAATATACTTAATACATTTTTAGACTGCTACACCATAGGTGGCCTCGCATTGCAGGAGTGACAGGCGTCAACACAATTACTTAGAAAACACTGCCAGTGAATCTTGAACCCAGAAGCGCAGCTAGATCTAATGATAGGATTTTCTCGCTGTCATTACTGATTTGGAGGTTTGTGGTTGGTTTGACATGAGACATGGGTTGTGACATAAAACACAATTATGATCTGTTTTGATTTATTTTTAATCAGCTAAGGAGGGAATCTCCTTGCAAAGAGTAAATGACAGTATATTTTTCTTTTAATGTTGGACGAAATGATGGTATTCCCCTTATGATAATTACCTTGCCCCTGTCGCTACGGCACTATTTCTTCTAATATCGGGTTCCACTTAAAATAGCAGTGTTGCAATGACAGGTCCTCGTCGCAATGTCGCATGGGTTATGAGGTGCCCTTCCTGTCACGCCTCTGATGTACATATGATTGTGATTGAGAGAGAACCATCATTGAATTGATTTCATTTATAAGGAACGACATTACCAAAACTAGATCACTTGTTAAGAACTGATCTACATATTATGCTTTTATAGCAATTTTATTCACTGTTTTCAAACGATATAGTTAAGAAGCCAATAGTTCTCCAGCGATGGATCACCTTATCAGACAATATTCTACGAGTGACTATGTCATCTGCAGACTGCGGTGCATATCCCACATTATGATGCAGCAGTTTGCGAGCTCAAGTGGCTTTATTAATTAAAAATTAATAATATATAGTTATGATCATATATATACAAAGACGATTAAAAGTTTTCACTATAACAAAGGTTACAAAATTTTATCTCCATACCCAAAACAAAACTAAACCTAAAGAACTTGTCTCACAAAATCTAACTCAAAAGTCCTGCAAACAGGACATTATATAGTGGTATGATTCTCAAGAAACACTACTCCCTTTCACGGGTCAAAACCCCAAAATACAGCCACTAACGGACCCCAACTGTTCGGCTCTATTTTCAAGTCATTCAGGTTGCTCTCTGGATTGCACAAACTGGTTGTACTTTGGACTGCTTTCAGGTTGAATTTGAGACAACTTCACAGCATCACTATTCTACTTGAGTGTTTATCAAGGATAGCTTTCTTTTTTAACCTCTACTCAAATCCATTTCCCATTAAATTTGAATCAGTAGCTCCAATCAAATGAATTAATAATAGGTTTGGCATAAGGGGGATTATGTATTAAGTAATGAAAAGTAATTAATAAGGGAGTGATAATAAGACCTTGACATAAGGATGAAATTTCATATTTCCTATGTTTAGAGTCTTTAGACAAGACATGCCTCAGCTCTTTGACAAAACACAATCATTTGAATCATGGAAGCTCCAAAGGTTATAAAAAAAAATTAAAAATATATATGTAAACATCAGCTGGCAAGATTTTTAGTTTAGTTTTTGTAAAGAAATGTGCCCCGTTGAAGAGGAAGGATGAAATTTCATTCATCCCTAACAATTATTTTCCTTTTGGTAGTCGAGGAAACATATTTAACTTACTAAAACACTGTTTAAAAGAAGCTGATGTAGACAATCATGTTGAAGTATAAAATATTAATTCATACCTATCCTAATACCTTAAGGTTTTAGGAGAGTCAATTAATTTAACTTTTTTTAATATCGTATCAAATACAATTACTCTCCTAGGCTCTTTATGCATATGTGTGCCCATTTTGTGGACTCACACATTATCCAGGACTGTCCCTCTTGAAGGGGGTGTTGAATTATAATTAGTATAAGTTAATATACTTACCATATTTCAACAAAACATGTGAAAGTGCCACCTCGACTGCCATGTGTCAAACTCTTGTATCAACAATACTATAAACCCATTATGTCTCTATTTGGATCACAACCCTTCTAATAAAGGATTTTGAGATGCAATAATAAACATGGAAAAAAAAAAGCTAATACAAAGAACATCACAACACACACAATTTACATGGAAAACTCCAAACCAAGGAAAAATCATGGAGCCGTTGAAACAATTTCACTATTCTGGAAGAATAAATCATGTCTAAGATGCTTACAAGCTTCTTTCTCTCTCTCTCTCTCACACACACACACACACACACTTTATCATAACCTCTTTCAAACACTAATAGAACTTAGAAAAATCCCTTTTTCACCTTATCCTATAACCTGAAGAAGACTTATTATCACCTTGAAGAAAATCCCCTTGAAAGAAAAAAAATCTATTCTTCTCTTCTCATTCAGTTCTATGCAGCTCTAGACATCCAAACATACATATAAATACCCTAAAGAATTTAAAGATGAATCAACCACCCAAAAGTATTATTTTGTCCTTCCGTACAAACCTTGGAAATTGCACACTGTATAGTTCGATTGATTGAATTATATTCTCGATCAATTGAATGCATCATGGCTAGTGATGTATTATGGTTGATTGATCCAAACTTTCTTCAATTTATTCAAATACTCAGCCTTATTTTTCCTCATCTTCTCAATCGACCCAAATGTTTCAGGTTCGATTGATCAAGTTTACTTTTTCAATCAATTGCACAAGTTAATTTGACTTGTTTGTGGTTTACTTCACATACATCTCATTGGATCTTCACATTAGGCTCCAACCACAACAATATCTCACTTGGAGTCTAATCCCAATCTTTCGAGATGACTACCTACTGCAAATATGGTGCGAACTTTTCCATTGTGACTTCTTATTGATCTTCCCTTTTTGTCTTCAAATGTACCCTTGACTTTGTTTTTTGGGATCCACTAGCTGGAAATAAAACACCTTCAACAATCTCCACTTTGGTTTTCTTTTCAGCCCCTTGAAAATTTCCTGTTGAACTTAGCTCCACTTACATATTTGTTAAGACCTGGAACTTGTGACATAAACACCAAACTCTACCTTGGCTCTAATTCATGAACCACCTTGGAGAAAACTTACACCCGTCCTTCTTATAGAGCTTTTTGTCATATGTACCTAAAACGCTCCTCCACCTCAAACTTAAATCATAACTTGGTTGTTATCACCACAAACAACAATTAGCATTGTAAAACCAATGTTACACATACCATCAAATTAATTCGATCATGACTTAATCATAACATGGTCACTATATATGTGTAGGTGCTTCAACTCTACTCGCTTAGTCAACCATAGAGAGGGACCTCGATCCTTCATCTTTAATCATAATAACTACTCATCATTGTCAATCACCTAGAAATCTGTAACACTTGTCTATGCCCTAATTGCGAAAAAGACCATGCACAAGTGTTTATTATTCCATGCACTCTGTTTCCAACTATTCGTCAAGGTCAAAGGAATATCATTGGTCATTGTATTCTTATCAGAGAATACAAATCATCACACTTTTCTCCCTTCATCAGAACCAAGTAGCTACATGTGATTTTCATGGCTTCACTTGTAATTGAATACTTGTAACCCATAGAATTTCAATCGGCCTAGTAATATTAGATTCCTTCACATCTTTGAGAAATATGTCATGCAACCTAAAGTACAAACCACTTCATCAAACATCTTGATTTTCATTGTTTTAATACCCGTGACATGACAAGTGGACCCGCTATCCAAATAAACAAAACATGTCTCATCTTGGAACATATCAAAATATTTTTTCCTAAAACATATATGAATAGAATAACCTGAATCCAATATCCACTCATCATAAAAAAAAAGTTTGTATACATTTTGAGATTTTGAGGACATCTCCAATGTATTTCTTGTGTTCCTCTCCTGCTATTATAATACTAAGACTATCACTCTTCTTCCTATCAGCACTTTTTGTATATTCCCTCTTAATATGACCATGTGTTGCAATAAAAACATTGCACCTTGCCATTTCCTCTAGACTTAGATCTATTACTCCCAAATGCCTCCACAGAGGATCTTCCACTATTCCTTACATTCAGTGCACTCCCACTAACTAATGATGTATCTGAGGATTTTTTTCCGTACTTCCTCACTAAGTAAAACATTCACAACATCATCAAACTTTAGTGTGCCCGAACTCAAAGAATTATTTAAGGCCATGACCAAACCATTTTAGTTTTCTGGTAATGAGGATACCAATACTAAGACCCTAACTTCATCATTGAAGTTTATGTTTATCGAGATTAATTGGCACATGACTGTGTTAAAAACAACCTCTTCATTTGAAAAACTTTATTCGATGTTGATGGTTTCTTATACATTCTTGATAGGTAAACCATAAGATCTTTTATGGTTTTTTCTTTGGATATATTAAAAATAACTAACGACGATAGAATGAGAAGAATTGTACCTAAGACTTTTTTGTTAAATACCTCTCAGTATATTGATCAATCCAAATATTTCAGGTTTAATTGATCGAGTTTACTTTTGATTGATCGAACAAGTCAGTTTGATTTGCCCGTAGTTTACTTTACCTGCACTTCCTTGGATTTTCATATCAGGCTCCACACACAACAATTTCATTAGCAGACCTGAGCTCAATTCTACTTAACAATCCTATATTTTTCAACTCATGTTTGCTAGAAACAAGTGCTGTAATAGATTCTCAGAAAATACAAATTTTTAACCAAAATTGAATGCATACATGAATTAACGGTAGAACAGCTAACAAATGTAGATAACAATGCAATAGGTAATAGCATAGTGCACCCAAATATGTATTGTTCTCACTCAACAGATGTCAGCAGGTTGGCAGGCAAATGTATCCTAATCGGAAGGAGCTTCAGCATATATGCATATAACCTATTTTTACTCACCAAAAAAGAAGATGAAATATGATTTAATTTATCGGCTGAGGCATATTGACAAACTTTATCCTTGAGCAGGTCTCTCACCTCCTCTTTTTCAGTATCATTGTTAAGAGTGATATGAAATCTTGGTCCTTGGATTCAACAGCCACAACTTCCTTCTAAGCATGCACACACAGATGGACAGAGATAATCAATGGTTCAAAAAAGAATGGCAAAGTATAAGAAACTCAAGAAGAGAGAAATAAAACTCAAAAATGTCTTTATATATCCTGCGTTTATAGATAGTACAATATACACACTCATATAAGATCATGGGGAGCACTTACATCTTGAGAACCTTTTCTGATAAACCTCTTCAAACTTTTCTCCCAAGCAATTTGGGACTATTCTTTGATGTAAAAGAATTTGGAGGGAGAATCAAAAGTAAGCTTTAAATTCAATTTGTTGAAATATTGGATCAAATGGTGTTCTCTCACACCAAGCAAGAATCCAATAGTGAGCCTCGTGATCTCGCTTGGTTTGTATGATGATTCTTGCCATTCGGTTTGGAATGGCTTGCCAATGGGTTTCGTGCCCATTTGTTTGTGGTTAATGGATTCGCTTATCTACCAGAAAATATATATTTAAACTATCAAATGGTAATCATATAATTCCAACAAAATATGAAGGCAAATTTATTAATATTCTGAATCTTATAATATAATAAATACAACAATGTTTTCGTATGTCATGACTCATTGAAAAAGATGGTTTTTACAACCAAGAATGATTGTCTGTTTTGAGACAGACCTCTAAAGGTGTGCCATTGATTGACACATGATGTGTTTCAAACGCCCCAAGGATTCATAAAAGTCTACCTTCTTCTTTGTAGTATATGTCTGGTAGTGCCAAAAAGTTGAATATCACAGGTAAGAAGAAGGCCCTTTTTTTTTCCTTCTTTTTAACGTGTTTCTCGTTTGATTGAGAGGTTTTGTTCCTCTGCCCTTATTCGGTGCACTTGTCTAGTTTCTTATATGAGCTATTGTCCAGCCCTATATATGTCAAAGAACCTGGGTAAACAGTTAGGAAATAGTACCTAAAAAGCACATAAACGTACAAAGATTATTTCGGCTTGCACCCCCGGTTGAAAAAGACTACAAACTTACTTGCTTCTAAGAAAGTGAGAGCCTCGCCGGCCTCATGAGTCATGACGCGGTTTGTGGAAAAGAGAGTGATTCCTTTCCAACTGGTTGCTCCGTATATCCTAAAATTAGGAGGAATTGAAGAGGTCTCTCAAACAGAACCGTTTGCAAATTTTACAACCTTTCTTGTCTAATAGAAGATGCTTTTCTGTGAAATTCAACTGTTGTATATCTATATTTTGTGAAAAAATTCAAAATAAAGTTAAACCCACTGCAGAGAAAATGACATAAAAATGCAAACTTGATTGGCTTGTGCGTGAGGGATGTCACAGTAAGAATGGAAAAAAAAATAATTGAAAAATTAGGATCTGTAAGAATTTTGATTTAGTGAATGACAAGTTTTTACCTTAGAAGTGTATATGGAAATCTAAGGTATCAATCAAGTTGTCCCTTTAGGACGGTCTACTACAGACACGTTATTAGGTTGTCCCCTCCAATTAGGAATTATATTGCACCAAAAAAAAATCAAAAATCAAAAATAAAATAAAATGCATAGACTAAATGATCATAGCCATCCATTTTAACGGACAACATTGGATGGCTGCACACAAATCAGATCACTTATTAGACATTTTCTTTATAGGCCCTGATAATGGTCTACCGGTACATTTTCATCTATCTTTTTTAGGGGTGGCAACAAGCTGAGCCAAGCTTTAACTTAGATTTGAGTTCGTTTTCTTAACAAACTTTAACCGAGTTTCACTAAACTTAGCTCACTAAAGTCTCAATTTGGTTAATTTTTTTAAATTAATATATATATAAGGTGTCTGTGAGAGAGATAATAGAAATTAAGGGTGTGCATGGGCAAGGTCGGGGTAGGTCCGGAGCTTAACCCTATATAGTAATTTTGGACTCAGGTCGGACTCTGGTCTGAACATTTTTAGAAACTTTAAACCCAAATCCGGCTCTGGTTATTTTATCGGGTTTCGGGTCGGGTTCGAGCCAAACCATGACTCATAATTTTTTCAAAAAACAAATACTTTTGATGAGATTTGGACGCATAACCTACTTTATAATAAAGTCTTTAACTAAGATATTGATTCAAGTTTGATAATTTCTTATACGTATTTATATATGATGTGTTTTTGAATTTGTTGTCTCTTTTTTACACCTACTTTTCATCTCATCTGTTTTTTAAATGTTTTTAACCCTCAACACATCACGTGTTAGCTTATAATTCACCGTATACACTACATACACTTTTTCAACAAAGAACATTTTCTTCACACGCACATATATAAGTTCAGGCTTCAGGCCGAGCTTTGGGTTAGGTAGAGGTAAGCCCAAGCTCGACCTTAATAAAAGTTCGGGCCTTCAACTCAGGCTTAGGCCCTTATCGGACCGAATTTTTTGGATCAAATTTTGGATTGGATCAAGCCGGACTGGATTTGGGTTGACCCGAGTCCATGCTCAGCCCTAATAGTAATGTTTTAAAAAGAGAAATTGGGTTAATAGGTCATTAGGTTATTGGGCCTTTTTGAGGCTAACAAGCTAAGTCGAACCCAAGCCAACCCTACTTTTTTATGAGCTTTGCCTTCATGTGATCAGCCCTAGCTGGACTGGGAGAAGCTTGGCTTGTTGCCACCCAGTGTTCATTTATTTGTTTGTTTACTATTATTTTGTTTTTAAATCTTTTGGGTGTAAAGAAGGAGAAAAAATTAGGTGATAACAAATCTTGTGAGAACTGTGAAAACGGCAACAGGGTGCGGACACATCAACGACAAAAAGTGATAAGTACCCCCAAACAGTGTAAATCACTTTTCGGTATCGATGCGTCAACCCCTCTGGTGCTGTTTGCACAGTTTTCACAAGATTTGTTTGCACATAATCCGAGCCTGAGGTTGTGTTTGGTCACATATAATAAAAGCGAGAGAGATATAAGGCGTGATGTGACATGAGAGGATAACGGTGACGTCGATCTTTTCATGGTCCCCAAATAG
The DNA here is from genome assembly GCA_025762735.1 of Platanus orientalis. NCBI lineage: Eukaryota > Viridiplantae > Streptophyta > Magnoliopsida > Proteales > Platanaceae > Platanus > Platanus orientalis. Next base: position 5,400 of record JAOXJP010018519.1, on the reverse strand, counting down.
AGATTCTAGCTTTTATTGGAGGTTACTGATTGGTCGCTGTGGTTCCTATTTCAATGTGGTAGTGCTACTCTGTCCAATTGCTCCATCGATCACATATAAAGAAAGAATCTCCAAAAGATAATGCATAGCGATATATATATATATATATATATATATATATATATATATATATATTGGTGTTTGGGACACTAGGGACTGTCATATGGAATAAAATGCACATTTTATATTCAAAAAATACATCATCCACCCATTTTATTTCATATGCCGTCCCTTGGTGTCCAGAGCACTAAATCCTGGACAGAACATCCTTTCCGTATTGCATACATGTAATTGACATGCAATAAGTTGAATAAATAGCCCTTCACTCAGACGGTCAAAGCCATAGTTACCAAGAAAACCCTTTCTAACATGGACAAATGGATTCACTGTGAATCCATTTTTTGGTTTTTTGCTTTCCATTTTTTTTTATGATGGAGTCTGATTAGCAAGTAAGAGTACTATTAACTGAGCAGTACAGTTTGTGCGGCCTGTATTGATTGGTAAATATTGTTTCAAAGGTAATTTTGAGATTTTATTTTTATGTTACTAGTATGATTAAAATCCTAGATTCCCATTGAATTTTTATGAAGAGAACAAGAATTGCCTTATAAACAATTGCTCATCTTTCTTTTGATCATAGTGCAATTGGTGTGAGTCTGTGGACGAAAATCATCTTCCCAAACCTTTTAAATTGTAGTGTGATTGCAATTTTTTTGTACCTTTCTTTTACACCATTAAGGGGAATTTATAACTAAACATACTCAACCATTCAATTTATTAGGTATTTTTTGTTTCTATTTCTTGTATCGATCACCCACTCGCTTCCCTTTCTAGTAACTATGTTCAAAACTATTGTACAATGTATCGACTAATAAGGGTATAATTGCTTAATAATTTATTTCCATATTTTACTTTGAAAACATACTCACATAGCAACGATATTAGGGTCATTTCCACACTTGCAATCCATGTAAACAAATATGTTTACTGTCAGGTAAATTGTATTAAGCTATTCTCTACCACTATCACTGAGGGTGATGAGAATTTTAACTATAGCGGGTGCAATATAACTGGGTTTAGAAATGCAGAATCCATTATGGATGAGACTTTTAAGAGAGAGGAATGAGAATTTAGGCTGGAGGGTTAATCAAAAGTGGTTTAATCTATAGGGATGATTGGGAATTGATTCCATGTTGCCACATTCCTTCCCATTTAAATGGGCAAAGCAAAGCTTTTGAAAAAGATAAGGCTTGGAGGCTCAAATGATTAATACAAACATAGATCCAAGCTTATCTCTTGCGTAAACCTGTCTCTAAAACCACATAAAGCAAGATCTTTTTCATTCAAGCTTTGAATTCATGTGATCTTGGGTGATATGTCAACAACTAACTTTCAAAGGGGGCCTCTATGTCTCCAAGGTGGGAAACACGTATGACAAGCAATGCAAGCACCATCACATACATGGCCAACGCCCGTTATAATTATCTACACCAATAGATTGGTCTCCTCCACACCAAAGCAAAGCTAAAATTAAAAAAGGAATGAAAAAAAGTCATGCCCACATCTATTGTATGGTTCACACATAAGAAGAAAAAATAAAAAACTAAAGTTGCCAAGCAAGCAAAGTGGGAAAAGAAGAAAAAAAGAATACCAACTTAAAAGAATATTTAGTTTAATATAGCTCTTCCCTTCAAAACTTGAATTTTATTCCATGATAGGTAAAGGGGGCACAATAATCACACCAACTTGCAATACTTTTTTGAAATTTGATGCAGCTTTGAATTAATTGCTCAAGAAATTCCTTCTATTTGAGAGAAAGGAAAGGAGGTGGGTGGGTGGGATATAGAGTCTGGGGATACGTTAGGATCCGGACAGCCAATTTAATGGGTCCCATCAAATAGATATCAGGTCAATCAGAGGGAAATGATCTTGACCAATTGATCTTTTAACTTGTCCTGTTGGGCAGTGGAAATTCCCCATACAACAAGCTCAAGAAGAAAGGTATAAGGATCAGATGGCCAAGTATCATTCGTCCATGGCCCTTATTTCTAGTCTTGAATTTAAGCAGGACCCATTATGTGGTTGATCCAAAACTTCTGTAAAGGTGCGCATATATATCCAAGAGTAGGGGCCTTTCCCCTTGCAGTCAGAATATGAGACCAATAACGCTATAGAAAAAGAAAATGGTATATATAAGAAAGTGTTGGGAAAGTGTTTCGAATTCAAGCCGTATATAACTCGGTTGGTGATTTGGAGATAAATCCGATATGACCTGATTCAGGCTTGACAATTCGAACTGGTTTAGAGGGTATTTTAGGGTTTTTGATCCATATTGGGTATCGGTTTCTTGGGATGTGCACCCCTAAATAAGGAGGTGGATTTGTGGGATTTTTTAGTGCCAAATTGAAGTGAAGAAAGTTTTGTGTGAGGAGTGTTTACGGTTTTCTTAGGATTCTACTTTGAGTTTTGGGAACTCGTCTTTGTGTATTTTGTGATTTTATTTATGTTTTAATCACCCATAGGTATAAGTAATCTTGTCAAACTATGTTGAGTGATTGTTTTCTACTATTTACTGTTTTTCGTTCGTTTTAATTGCGTCACATTTTTGTTCCACTGTGCTGTTTTGTCACAACATAAAGAAAGAATTTTGAGATAATTTAATAACCCAAATTAACGGATTGCAATTATCTGATCAAAGTTCATTGACGGTTCAAGAAGAATCTGCTGACGGGTTTCGAAAAGGCCTGTAGAACAATTTAGCATGGGAGATGTCTAAGACTTTGGGAGCTACCCATCATATGGAACTATGGAAGGCCCCACCATTTGCTTGCATTTCTTGTGGAGATAGGAGATTGGTAGATTGTCTACTTGATGAGAGATAGTCATTGCTGTCAAGAATTCAAGGCTCATAGATGACCTCTTAAGACGTGAAATTTAAGTGCCTCTCTCTCTCTATCTCTCTCTCTCTCTCTCTCTCTCTCTCTCTCTCTCTCTCTCATACACACATATTTCAAAAGAGAGGTGATGGCCCTTGAAAAAAAAAAAACCACAATTAAATGAGAATTTGATATGTGGGAGACTGGTATAATGGATTGAGGATTTAGTCTTTCTCTATCGGAAACACACAAATTTCAAAAGAGATGTGATAGCTCTCGCAAAAACCATAATTAATAGTTTTTATTTTATTTTATATGTGGGAGACCAATAGAATGGATTTAAGATCTACTGCTAGGATTATAATACTTATGCGCTAAGATAAAATGATTCCTGGCCCAATACTTTAGATGTGGATTTATGGTCTGGCTTTAGAGCCTTCTTTATGCAAGCAATCCTGAAAAATAAGAAGTTCTGAATCCAGTGAGTTTTGCACAGCAATCAAGGCCCTTGTGAAAATGGGTATTCTAAAACATTATGGATATTATTACTCATATACCAACATGGAAACGGGTACCCACCAACTTTCTTAGATCAATCCAACGGTTGTAAAAGGTGGTATCAGGTGAGACCGGTTTCATTGAAATAATTTCATTCCATGTATAGACAGTGGTTCTCGCCAACCTGTCTCTAACTACATTTTCCCAATCTTTATAAGCATAGGCCATAGAGCTACGTTTGAAACCTCTAAAAAAAGAAAGAAAAGTGATAAAACGTTTCAAGATTTAATGATATCTTCATAGCTGGAACAAATCACACTTGCACCTTCCCAAGCAATTTATTAAAGGAGAACCCTCCTCTTGTAAGGGAAGGAGAATCCGGAAATATATGTTAGTAAAATTCTTTTTTATCATAGAGGATTTTTTTATTTTATTTTAATAATAGGAGAAAGGATGCCTTTTTAGGACATTTGTTGGTCATTGAAGAGATGTTTGTTCATTGTGTAAATGACAAAAGCACCCGTAATGAAGACATATTTGATTGGATCATTAAAAAATCTCCTCGGATCTAACATTTCTATGTTTTTAATTAGTTATGGTTAAGGTTCGCTTGAAAATGGGTAACCTCGCCTACCAAACAAATGGGTTGCCCTAAAATTTGGGCATCTTTGTCATTGGAAGAATTCCAGGCATTTCTTGTCATTTTCTTGAGGTGGTTGTTGATATTCAATGAAACTTTTATTTTATTTTTTGGGTAAAGATATTCAATGAAATTTAGTGTTTAATATTTTGACTAGTATATATTCATTTTGAGAGAGAACCCTCTACAATCAGTTAATATACATTAATGTGTAACAAGTGTCTACAGCACGAAAGCAATAATATAAAATTGCCATCCAAATTTAATTGAAGTTTTAAATATTTTTGTATGCATGTCATGTTTAAAGAAAAGTTTCAAGTTGATGTATTTTAACTTACTGCAGTACACATTAATGTTAAACTTACTGTAGCAGTCTCCCTCTACATGATTTCTTCCTCCCCAAATTGACTACAAATTAGGTGAGAACGAAATCTTGTGAGAAGTGTGAAAACGGCATCAAAGGGGAAACATCAGTGCCAAAAAGTTGCAAATCACTTTTCAGTACTGATGCGTCAGCTCTTCTGGTGCTGTTTTCACGGTTCTCACGTAATCCAAGCCCCCCTAAATATGGTCATAATTTTTTTAAGGGAAAGGATGTATTGTCTAGAATTTCGTGACTAGGATGGTGTCTAAGACACCAAGGGCCATCATATGGAATAAAATGCATATTCTATATTCAAAAAATGCATCACCCACCCATTTTATTCTATATGATATCCCATAGTTAGGGGTGACAATGTGTGCAACTATCCATGAACTAAAAACAAACCCAACATGAAATAAGCGGGTTAGAAAAGTGGGGCAACCCGTTTGACACAATTAATAAATTGATCAGGATTAGGTTGACCCATATAGTCGTATGACCTTAACTAGACAAGACACGAATCTAATCTGCCAACACAAATTATCACATAACCTATGAACCTGATACGAATCCAACACAAAATAAGCAAGTTAGGGTGTAAATGTGTTTCGGATTAAAGTGGGTTAACCCATTTTGACACAATTAATAAATTGGTTGGGTTCGGGTTGAGCCGTATAGTCATGTACCCTTATCTCGACATAACACAAATCCCATCCGCCAACACAAATTGCCACCCTTACCCCTGGTTTCTAGGACACCAAATCCTGGAAAGAACATTTTCTTCCTTTTTAAAATACTTCCATCCCATCCGCTAGGGCTTAGATTATGTGAGAACGAATCTTGTGAGAACTGTGAAAATGGCACCCGAGGGGCTGATGCATCAATACTGAAAAGTGATTTGCACTTTTTGGGGGGCACTTATCATTTTTCGGTGATTATGTGTCCATATCCTGATGCAATTTTCACAGTTCTCACAAGATTCG
>JAOXJP010018509.1:0-17418 GCA_025762735.1 Platanus orientalis | reverse complement strand
GAGACAGCTACTATCTCCATCAACTTTGCAAATTTCCTAATTGCCCTTCTCCAGGCAGAACAGGAAATTTGGAAGAGTCAAAGCCGATTAGGAGCAACACTGGCCTTGGCTCAGATCAATTTGGATTGACCACTGATAGAAGCAACCATTTCCTTCTGGGATCCAACATGTATGGTTTTCCACTTCGGAAAGCAGGAACTTACGCCCACTATTGAGGAGCTTGAATCCTTTTTAGGTTGGGATCATTGTCTTGGCACCAAGGCCATAATTTCGGTGCACAAGCGTGGCTATTTGAAAATTTTTCATACATTAGACATCTCCAAAGCATCCCTGCCTAAGGAAGCCATGGGAGAATATTTTCATTGCCCTTTCGATCTTTTATTGGAAAAAGGTTGAAAGAAAATTGGTGACTTTGACAATCCAGTCAAGTTCAAAGTATTCACTTTAGCTGTCTTAGGACAACTCTTGCTATCACATAGCTGCCATCATATCCATGGCATTTTGCTCGATGTCTTAGACCAACACCTTTAGAAGAAGACACACACACCAGCAATTATCTCAGAGACTATCTCTAGTCTCTCATATTGTGCCTAACATCCCAAAGGTTGACTATATGGTTGTCAAACTTTCCTACAAGCCTGGTTATGGGAACATCTATTTGCCCTAGCATATTTTCCTATGCATGTACTACGGGATTTAGCCCCAGCACAGATCCATGTCAGAAGCAGACCATTGCCAAACAGAACTACCACATCAGGGTACCAAAAGCTACTAACAACCGAATAGATTACTTGGCATGTTGTATGGCACAAAGCACATTACCTGCTCCTTACTAATGAAGACTACACATATATGGTCATTACAGGAGTCCATCAAAGCACACCCTATGTACTAATACGCGTTCTTCATCAATTGGCACTTAGGCAAGAATTCTTCGACTTCCCAATAATTTTCAAAGACATGCAAGTTTAACCACCATACATCCAATCATAAACGATCCACTTTAGCTACTCTATGGGATAGCTCACATATTGGAGTCTTAGGACATCCACAGCTAGTATCTACAAAGACATAGGCAATGACACCAGCATATGAACAATGGCTTCTGCATATGCCTCTTGTACAACATGCTACTCCTTCAGCACCTACCTCTTCGAACAAGAGACAGTGCACCAAATCTACATCTTCATCGCATACAGAGCCTTCTCACACTCAGGCAAAGTATGAGTGAGCATTGTCAGATTTAGCCGAGGAACGGGCTGCACATGCCTAAACCAAAGCTACCCTAGAAGCTGAAGTACTTTCATAAACAAAGGCTGAGGTCTTGCATGAATGTACCTAGCATTGGAATGAAACACAAGCAGAGCTCATTCACTCATTGAAAAGTGAGCTCAATGATAGTAGGATTTTCCATGAAGATTTGGGATGTGAAATGAGGCACAACAATAGCTTAGTTTTTATACAAGATCAATGGACAAAGTCATGGGTTCACAAGCTAAGAGAACAGATCTTCTCTCTAGGTTATGAGCCAGTATCACCTCCATTACCTCCAATAGTGCCTAATCTCTAGATTTTGTTAACTTCTGTTGTAGTGGGGCAAGTACCCCCTCCTTTTGTAATCTTTTCCGATATGTATATAATGTATAAAGTTTTTGTTGTTTTCCAAAATCTTGTAGATAAGATTAAAGGACATGAATTCATTCGTATGACGTATGCACTTGTAAAATACATGGCTATCAAGTTATGAATAAACACAAAAAAAATGAATAATAATAATGAACTTCTTTTCCAATTCAATTAAGCAAGCTACAATTTCTCCTCTAGAGACTTGACTGTAGAAGCAGAAGAAAGCATAGCGTAAAGCAATGGCTGACAAGTCAACACCTTTTTCTATAGCAAGTACTACACCTCTTGTCATACCAGAAACATCCATGGGAAATCCACCTCCCGTAAAGACCGCTCCAGAGAGAACCCTCTTATAGAAATTCAAATCAAAAGTGGAGCGATATATAGGGGATTTCATGTCCCGGCATGGTTAGACATCCACCCAAGAATCTGGTTAATCCTCGTCTACACCCCAATCTTCTTCATCGTCCCTTAGCCAACTAGGTCTTAGTGAGTAGCCCCAAATTCCTCCCCTTTATGAGTTTGAGAAGCTGATGTTTCAGTATCTGATGAAGCAGGGAGGGCTTCAGAGCCAAAGCTCAATAATTGAACTACCACTTCCCAACACTACAAAATAGATTTTCCCACACTACCAGGCTTACACATAGGGTCCCACTATGTCACAACCCTGCTCTGACCCACAACTACATACCTACAACCAGAGCATCGGGCTGTCATCGACCTTGATGAATAGTATGGACTGTCTATAACAAATAAGAAGGAGAAGGAGAAAGATGAGACAAGTGTTCAGATAGCAAAGCTTGCTACAAAGTTAGAGCTTATGAAAGGGAGACAGTTCCCTATCTCCATGGACTTCGAGGACCTTTGCATACATCCTGGAGGTGTGCTACCACCGAACTTCCAAATGCTTAATGTCGAGAAGTATGATGGTACCACTTGCCCTAGGATGCATCTCCGCATGTATTGTAATGCTATGTTCCAGTGGGGACATGATGAGTGGATCTTAATCCAGACGTTTGGCCAGAGCTTGGAAAGAATACAGGAAAATGGCTAGCAAGCCAATAAAAGAATAACATCAACACATGGAGGGCCCTAACGCGGTCATTCCTCAACCATTACAGATTCAACCTTGAACTACTACCAACCAGAGAAGAAGTTGAAGGAATGAGGCCTACCTCAAGAGAAAGTATCAGAGATTTTGTATACAGGTGGAGACTGAAAACCTCCAACCTCAAACATCCCATGTCCAAAGAGGATATGATATCTACTTTCATTAGGACTCTGGGTCCTACTTACCAGCTGATGCTCCTAAATGCGTCGTAGATAACTTTGCTGAGGTTGTTGACAAAGCCGGCAAGATAGAGTTGGCAATCAAAGCAGGGTTAGTACATGAGGCATCACTTGCCCTAGCCAATTCCTCTAAGACTGTACCAAAGAAGGCAGCCGCAACAAGGCCAGAAGTTAACCATGTGCATGCTATTAAAATTCCATGACATAGTCAGAATAGTAGTCATGTTCTACCACCGCCACAGCTAACTCAAGGTTACCCTATAGCTATGAATATCATCCCTCCTCAAACACAATAGTTCTACTAGCCTAGGTACCCAAGTGCACCCAGAGAAGAAAAGAAGAAAAAAAAGTTCACTCCTCTGCCCTACTCCTATAAATACATTATCGAGTATCTCATTAAGAAGAAGTTGTTATAGCTAATTAATCCCAAACCTCCACCATACCCTTTGCCCTACTGCTACAATCAAGCAGAACAGTGTGAGTATCACCAAACCCTGGGGCACACCCTCAACAGGTGTTTTCATTGGAAACATGACATTCAAGACTTGATCGATGAGGGTAAGGTATCATTTGACCCTACACCCACCAATCCCCCACCAAATACCAACATCATCCAAAACCCACTCCCCAACCACAAGCCACCAAAAGGGGTTAATATGATAGGTACCACAACACCCAGTTTAACCCTGCCGGCTTCATTACCAAAATTTTAGAACCTAAGAAAGTCATCTTTTTGCCTGACACTAATCATGTATCCACCATAGATGGATATGTCCTTGAGCCTATCCCCCCTCCTGAATATAAGTATTTGTTCACCAACATGTGGAGTGGAATATGGCCCCAAATAGCCCAATCACAGTTCTTCCCACTAACATTAACATATATGGAGAAGGTTCAACAACTCATGACCATTTCTCATCACCCTATATTATCCCACTACTGTTACTGTATGCCCAACTCACTGACCTCTTATCTCCCTACCAAGTCATCAATATTCCCTCACCAACCAGAATCCAATACCTGTTGAACAGAGTCCCCTTGGGCTATCTAGTCGAGGAGGTTGCAAATCCTAAACTTTCGAAAGATGAGCTGGAAGAGCTCACAGCTTTTATCACCCCATCTAGCAGAGTCTCCAAACCAGTCACATATCTATACCCCAAGGGCAAAGGGAAAGAGAAGATGAAAGAGGAAGAGACAGAGACAGAAACACAGAGGTAAGCCAGAGAAGTAGAAAAGAAGAAAGAGAATGAGATCTTCGAGGTAGCTATCCGGAAGTCTCACCTGTTCTTAATCGAGCAATTATCAAAGACACCTGCACAGGTCTCAATCTTGGGTCTCTTGCTAACTTCAGAGTAACACCGAGAAAGATTCTTGAATATATTCAGAAAGTCATTTGTGGATGCCTCGATCACACCAGACAAGCTAAAGAATATAGTGGCAAGAGTATCAATGCCACAAGTCATCACATTTTCAGAGGATGAAATCATTAAGGATTACACCGTGCACAACAGAGATATCTACATCCTGACACGCCACTCCAACATGTGTATACCACTCATCTTGGTAGACAACCGATCAGCCGTGAATATCTGTACCAAGGATATGTTGGATACGTTGAGAGTTCCCTTAGATTATGTGAACCCCAACCCGTGTGACATAAGGGCCTTCGACAACTCAGTAAGTCCCAGCCAAGGAGAAGTGTTCATTCCCCTAGTGATAGAAGGGAGAATGTTCTAAGTTCAGTTCCAAGTACTGAGCATACCATTCTCCTTCACAATGCTGTTGGGAAGACCATGGATACATCAGGCGGGTGCCGTTCCATCCACTCTTCACCAAAAGGTCAAGTTCATCATCAATGACGAAGTCATTACAGTGCCGGTAGACACGGATTTCATTACTATGACAGGCCAAAAAATACTAGGAGTTTGGAACCTGCAAGCCCCGAATATATTCACCTCACTTTGAGGTTGTACATACAGAGAAATAGGCAATAGAGCTTAAATGAAAGGCTAAAATACTTCCAATAAAATTCAACATGATGGTCAGAATGAAATTCGATATGAACAAGGATCTCAGAAAGAATTCTCAAGGAAGGAAGAACCCCATCAAAGCCATCAAAGTGCCTTACAAGGCAGGTTTAGGGTTCAAACCTCTCCTCAAACATCAATTCAAGAGAAACAATAAGAAGAAAGCTGGCCGTAAGACCGCACTGCACTTCACATCAGCTTCTAAACTCTCTAACTCCTATAATACCCCGCCAACCACACCACCATCTCAAACAAAACCATTAGAGCACAACACAGAACACCCGCCAATACAACCAGTCATAGTTCCCCCTCCAGTTATTAGCCAACATCTTGCTTACCATCTTGAGGCTGCTCCTCATATCTGCATGTCCAGCACCAAACCATCCACCCCTGAGATTGGGGAATGTTCAATCCCCAACACCTCAGAACATAGGGAGGACAATCTAACTCCTCTAAGTCTACTCTCGCTCCCTAGCGTTGTAAGAGAAGCTCTCCAATCAGTGATTGTGAGTGGAGAATTAGACCTAGATGAGATTGACCCTGACCAAGTCAACATGCCGGAAACATGGATACTCACGGACTCCGCAGAGTAAATCAGGCAAGCTAACCCAGATATAGTAGAAGATCAAGACTAGGTGATGGACTGATTGATCGAGAAAAGAGGCCAGGAAGAGCCAAACCTTCTCTTCTACAATTTTCAGCTTTCAAAAATTTTGTTGTTTTTCTCATACTCTTTTGTAAAGAACTACGTAAGATTTGATCCCTAATGACTCATGAATTGTCAAAGCATTCGACCAATGCACTTGTAAGGGGTACATAGGCAACCTGAAACACAAATTCAGGCCCAGTCACTTTTGATAAATTTATTTTTATTTCTTTACCCTAGTAAATCAAAGAACTACGTGCGGCTTGATCTTGACAGACCAATGTTTTTAAAAGCACATATGCTAAAAGTCAAGTATGTAGCCAACCTGAGAAGTAACTTCATACTCAACTACTTTTCAAAAAAATGTAAATTTGGTCTACCCTGAGGCCAGAACTACTCACAACTTGATCCCGGCTGAACAAGTTGTCTCAAACTTGTGATCAACGTAAACATCGGGTATATAGGCAACTTGGAGTTGATTCCAAGTCTAGTTGCTCTTGTCAGGTATTAAATCCTCTTTTCATGTAAATTAATACTAAGAGCTTTTCTTTCAAAAATAGGAGTAAAAAGAATGGAATGATGATGAATTAATGCCAAAAGAGGTGATCAAAGCCTTTGAGCACCAAGAAAACTGGAATCTTCCATCAGTAGATGACCTTCAAGAAATCAATCTTGGGTTAGAAGCCATTCCTAGAATTGTAAAAATAGGGACCCCCAGCTCTTTAGATCTGAGGCATGCCCTATTAAATTAGCTCAAATAATACATATACATCTTTGCATGGACTCATGTAGACATGCATCGTTTGGACACAGACCTTGTCACTCATAAGCTTCCCACTAACCTGGATATTCATCCCGTCAAGCAAAAGCCTAGGCGCCTACGACCAAAATGGTCCCTAGCCCTCAAAGAAGAAATCCAAAAACAACTAGACGCAGGCTTCCTATTATCTGTCCAATATCCTCAATGGTTAGCCAACATTGTCCCTATACCTAAGAAAGATGGCAAGGTCTGAATGTGCATAAATTATAGAGACCTAAACAAGGCTAGTCCTAAAGATGATTTTTCCCTACCCCACATTGATGTGCTCATAGACAGTACTGTTGGACATGAGATGATGTCCTTCATGGATGGGTTCTTAGGCTACTATAAAATCAAGATGTCAGTAGAAGATCGTGAGAAGACTGCTTTCACGACCCCTTAGGGCACATTCTACTACAAGGTAATGCCCTTCGGTCTCAAGAATGCAAGGGCAACATATCAACAGACCATGACTGCCCTCTTCTATAATATGATCAACAAAGAAATGGAAGTATACATTGATGACATGATTGTCAAATCTCATCACAGAGGAGATCACCTGGAACATCTACAGAAACTATTTGCTCGTCTCAGGAAATACAGATTGAAGTTGAACCCGAACAAGTGCATCTTCGGAGCCTCTCATGGAAAACTATTAGGCTTCATCATCAGTGAAAGAGGCATATAAGTTGATCATTCAAAGGCCAAAGCAATTATTGGAATGTCTACACCTTGCACAAAGAAGGATGTACGTAGTTTCTTGGGGCATATCCAATACATCAGTCGTTTCATTGCTCAGCTCACCCCCATCCGTGAGCCTCTGTTCAACCTACTGAAAAAGAATGATTTAACCCAATGGAATAGCGACTGCCAAGCTGCATTTGACAAGATCAAGAATTATTTATTAAGCCCACCTGTAATGATTTCTCCAGAGTCAGATCGTCCACTCATTTTGTATCTGACTGTACATGATAACTCTATGAGATGCGTGCTAGGATAGCATGACAAGGGTGAAAAAAAGTAACAAGCCATCTACTATTTGAGCAAGTGTTTCGTTGACTACGAAGCCAGATACACTCTAATCAAGAAGACCTGCCTATCTCTAGTCTACATCACTAAAAGGCTTCGACACTACTTCCTTTCCTACAAAGTATTTCTGATATCTCAAATAAATCCCATCATATATTTGTTTGAGAAACCACAACCACAGGAAGAACTGCCCGATGGCTCATGATGCTATCAAAATTCGACATCACCTATGTCTCACAAAAAGCTATCAAGGGGCAAGCCATAGCTGATTTCCTAGCAGATGCACCAGCAAATGAACCTTCATCCTTGAAATTTGATTTCCTAGATGAACACATACTGTGTGTTAAAGTTGAATTAAGCAAGATAGTCAAATAGAAGATGTGCTTTAACGGAGCTGTCAATCAATTAGGCTGCGGGATTAGAGTTGTGCTCATTTCCCCTACAAGTGTCCTCATTCCAATCACCGCAAGGCTACATTTTCAATGCACCAACAATATAGCAGAGTATGAAGCTTGATCATCGATTTAAAAGCAGTCATTGATCTTGGCATTGATGAACTAGAAGTCTATGGAGACTTAGCACTTGTCATCTTCTAAGCAACCGGAGATTGATTCATTTGGGAAGAGAAATTCTTAGATTACCATGAATGCCTATAGATCCTATCCAAGAGCTTTGAATATTTGACTTTCGACTACATTGGTAGAAGAAGGAATAACTTTGTAGATGCTTTGGCCACCTTAACTTCAATGATTGACATCCCTCAAGGGACAGACATGAAACCAATTGAGATTGAACAAAGAAATGAGCAAGCTTATTGCCTCCAAATTACAACTACTGATTTAAACAGGGAGCCATGGTTCTTTGACATTAAGAATTATCTAGAAGACAAGACTCTTCCATCCATGGCTTCCAAAATGATCATCATGCTCTGCAAAGATTAGCTGCTCAATTTGTTTTACATGTTGGGGCCATGTACAAGAAGTCCCCTCATCATGTTCTCTTGAGATGTGTAGATGAATCAGAAGCCTCCACCATTGTTGAAGATATCCATGGAGGAGAGTGCCACCAGCACATGAATGGGCTCATGCTTGCCAAGAAAATCCTCAGATTGGGCTACTACAGGTCAACCATGGAAATAGATTGTTGTCAACATGTGAAGAAGTGTCACACTTGCTAGTCTTATGCCAACATCATCAAAGTGCCAGCCTCTGAACTACACAACTTGACTACTCCTTGGCCATTCTCTATGTAGGGAATTGATGTAGTAGGACCCATGCCTCAGAAGGCTGCCGATGGACATCCCTACATCATTATGGCTATTGACTATTTTATCAAATGGGTCAAAGTCATATCTCTAATAATAGTCACAATGAAGAACACAGCCAGATTCATTAGAAGAGACATCATCTGCCGATATGGTGTTCGCAACAAAATCATCACTGACAATGCAATTAATTTTATGGGAAAAGATCTTGAACTACTCTGGAAGAAGTTTAAGATCCACCACCATCGATCCTCTCTATACAGGCCATAGATGAATGGAGCAGCAGAGGCAGCCAACAAGAATCTCAAGAAGATCTTATAGAAAATGACTGCTAATTACTCTAATTGGCATGAAATGCTTCCTTATGCACTTATGGCATACAAAACTCTAATCAGCACTTCAATAGGAGCAGCCCCCTATTCATTGGTCTATGGCATGGAGGCAGCTCTGCCAATTGAAGTCAAAATTCCAAGTCTCTGAGTCTTAGCCGAAGTAAAGATTTCAGAGTCAGCATGAGCACAAGTTCGACATGATTAGCTAAACCTTATTGATGAGAAGAGGCTGCAAGCAATGAGCAATGGGCAAGCCTATCAGAGGCACATGGCCACAGCATTCAACAAGTGAATTAAACCTAGAAATGTCAAAAAAGGAGACTTAGTTCTCAATAAGGTCCTTCCACATGAGCAGACACCACGGGAGCAACCTCGGCCAAACTACGAAGGACCCTTCATTGTCAACAGAAGTTGTCCTGTGGGGCATTACTATTGGGAAACATGGACGGGGAAGATTTTCCCAGATTTGTGAATTTGGACCAAGTCAAAAGGTTATTTGCTTGACTACTATAAACTGACTTTTGCCATGAAAGCTTGAAATGAAAGACTTTGAATAGTCATTTTGCTGATACATTTCCCTACCTATTTACTCTTGCATGCCCATAATCATGATCATTTCTACAAATCCAAAACAAGAAAATCAATGGTTCAAACAAAAGAGAAAAGAAATGCAAAAAGAAAAAAGAAAGGTAAAAAGCAAAAAAAAAAAAAAAAAGAGAAAGCAAAAGCTTCTTAAGAACCATGATTTTCTTTAGAAGTACACAAGGATTGTGTCGAAAACCGTGATTTTCTTCAAACACATGGGGTATTTATAGAGAACCATGATTTTCCAAAACATGAGAGTCTATAAAAAGCTATAACATTCTTTCAAAACATGGACATCTTGTACAGAACCATAATCTCCTTCTAGAAATGGGCATTCTGTAAAGAACCATAATATCAATTTGCAATCAGCCTCTGAGTCAGAGCCATGTTTCCAAACCCTTTCAATCTTGCCTTCTCAAAGGCAAAACCTGGACATTATTCAATAAACCATTCATTCAGCAAAGCAACTGTTCAAGTCTCTTGATATTGCAAGAAATTCTAAGCAAAAGTCAACAATACACAAGTCAAGCATTCAATCAACTTTAGAACAAAAGCATGAACCTCGTCCAGCCACCTTACAAAAAGCCTAGACCTATCTGAGTGCAAGGGCAATAAAAGGATAAAAAAAAAAGAAATAATGTAAAGCTCGGAGTGAAAACCGGAAACAGAACTCTAACCCAGTCCAAATAAACAAGGGCAAAAACGGGACAAAGACAAAAGAAATGATGTAAAGCTTAGAGTGAAAACCGGAAACGGCACTCTGACCTAGTCCTGGTAAATATGAACAAAAAATGGAACAAAATAAAGTTAGCACTTAGGGTGAAAACCAAAAATGGCATCCTGGGTCAAGTCAAGTCAATCAAGTCATGAGCACACATCTACAAAAACCATCTTTTGACAAAGCAAGAACAAATACCTCAAATATAGGCCTGTAATCTTAATCTCTCAAGAAAAGCACATTCATTACCTATAACATGCAAACCTTTCATACCTTGTCCAAACTAGGCATGGCATCATAACATATAAAAATTTGACCTTATGTGTTCAAGAGCAATACAACAGGTCATCCTCAACATTCAAAGACCCTAAGAGGCCCAGTTTTTTTTTTCAAAAATCAATGGAAGATTTCTAGAAAATGAATTTTCAAAACCTCTTTCAAAAGCAAATACAAAGTCAACTGATTCATGCCTCGAAACTTCGTCATTATTCAATCAACATTGTTAACCTTTCAAAGCATCCTCAGTCTCACTTTGGAAGCCTTCTACGCTCCCGTCGATGACTCTAGGATAAAGGAGCAAATCAACAACAAATTAAGATGAAACATCATCTCTAGCAAAGCGTCATTCACGGCTTAAAGGGCCACTCATGGCCAAACAAAGCTGGAGATGATACTTCATCTCCCCAAAATAAAAACGGAGACGATAAGTCATCTCCCATCAATTGTGATTGGAGATAACCCATCGCCTCCCAAAGAAAAGAAAAATTGAGATGAAGCATCATCTCCAACAGAGCGCCACTCATGGCCAAGCAAAGTTAGAGATGATACCTCATCTCTCGAACAAAAAATAGAGATGGTACATCATTCTCCATCAAATAGAGATTGATGTAGCATCCCCAGCAAATAGTAAAATTAGGCAACAATTTGGGCCCCGGCCCCTAAGCAAATGAATTAGGCTTAAGGCCCCAAGATATAAAATTGGGCCCCAGCCCCCAAGCAAAGAATGATGGGCCGTCGCCCTTAAGAAAATTGGGGCCCGGACCCCAAGAAAAGAATGACGGGCTGTCGCCCTTAAGGAAATTGGGCCTTAGCCCCTCTACAAATGAAATTGGGCCTAAGGCCCCGAGAAGTGAAATTGGGTTGTGGCCCCTGAGCAAAGAATGATGGGCCACCTCCCTTAAGTAAATTAGGCCTTGGCCCCTCTGCAATGAATGACGAGCCGTCACCCTTTAAAGAATTTGGGCCCTGACCCCTGAACAATGAAATTGGGTAAAGGCCCCTTCAAAATAACGTCAGTCCCCAAAAAGACCTTTGTAGTTTTAGAGTAAGCCTAATAAATCCTCCCAATATGAACCATCAAGCAAATGAAGACCACACCATCAACAAAGCACATGAAAACTTGTAGTCCACTTTGACGGCAAAGCACTTTAAGTGGCAAATTACCACCTTCAGCAAAGTCCATTCCTATGGCAAATACTTGAAACCTGAATCCCGCTCAGATGGCAAAGCACAACAGTGACAATTAATCACATTTAAAAAAGTCAATACTTATGGCAAGCACTTGAAACCTGAAGTTCGCTCTATCGGCAAAGCACTCCAGCAACATGTTATCACCTTCAACAAAGTCCATTCCTATGGCAATCACTTGAAACTTGAAGACCGCTCCGTCGGCAAAGCTATTCGATGATAAATCATCACCCTCAACAAAAGCCCATTCTTATGGCAAGCATCTGAAGCCCGCTCCGTCGGCAAAGCAACTATAGTCAAGTCCATCCATATGGCAATATCTAATCGAAAATGATGCATCAATCATTTTTTACCTTGAAGCCAGACAACGTAAAGGTTCAATGGGGACTCTCCCTCACAGAAATGGCCAGATTTTGACATCACAGATTATATATCAGGCATAGGCAAATGTTGATCATCGTTCCATCGCCTACATAACATGACAAAACATGAATACATAGCACTGATCCTTGTGATCTCCATGGCTTTCGGAGTTAAGCCCAAAAAACTTCCTAATATGCTCTGCTCAGGCCACCGCAAGTTTGGTGAGAAACTCTAGGTTATCTCACCATAAACGGCCGAAACCGTTGACATGATAAATTATCTATAGGGCATAGGCAAGTGTCAACCTCATTCCATAGTCTATATATCATGATAATCATTTTTGGAAATTGATTGAAACAGTTATGTAGCATTGATCCTTTGTGATCTCCATGGCTTTCGGAATAAGCCTAAAAACTTCCTGATATGCACTACTTAGGTCACTGTAGGTTCGGTGAGGGACTCTAGGTTACCTCATCAGAAATGACCGAAACCGTTGACATAGCAGACTGTCTACCCGGGTATAGACAGATGTTGACATCGATTTATAACATATATACCATGACAATCATCTTTGGAAATTGATTAAAACAAATATATAGCACCGATCCTTGTGATCTCCATGGTTTTCGGAGTAAGCCTAAAAACCTCCTGACATACCCTGACCAGACTGTGTAGGTTCGCTAAGTCATGTCGGTCCCTGACTTTGTAAAATGGCCTTCATAGATAAACCACCTATTTGGGGTGTAGGTAAGCATCATCACTTCATAGCCTGCGTATTATGTCAGCCATGTTTGTAGATTGGATGGTTGAAATAGATGCGTAGCACCGGTCTCTTGAGATCCCATGGCTATCAAAACAAGCCCAAAAAGTTTCCTACAATCCCTATCGGCAATCCCTGAACCATAAAAAAAATTGCCACGTAGCATCCTGGTTATTCGGACATAGCTGAATGCTATACTTCGATTCATAGCCTATGTATCATCTTAGTGTTAATATTGTTAAGGAGTTAAGCCTGATACGTAGCATTGGATTCCTTGTTATCACAACCTCCACAACTTTTGGAGAGAGCGTAACAACATCTCTAGTCCCGGCCAATCCTCTACCTACCTTTTGTCAAAGTCGAGACAATTGTAGGGTATGACCCACTTGTGATGTCTGTTTATTAAATACACATCACAATTCAATCCATAAAGTCTGTGAAATTCCTAAGGTCATAGTTGGACTGCTATCATGCTTGAAGAATCCTCCTCGCAGCAAACGGGTTACTTGTGAGAAAAACCCACCATTGCTTCTTGAGAAAGAGCTTATAACATTTCTCTGCATGTCCAACCAAGCCACTCTTCCAGTTCAAATTTTGGCACAGTCTAGTCCATACTTTTGAACAGCTTACTTGCATTGGTCATTCCAGTTAGTACTTTATCTGTCGCATGATTTACTAACGGCCACACTGTGACATTGTTCGACATTGGACAATGGGCCATGTCACACTTTGATTCATAAAGTTTATGAAATGCTAGCTACTAGCCATAATGTTTTTCTATTTATAGTCTAGACATTTATCAAGCTTGAGTAATACTTTTATAGCATGGGTTACTTGTGAGAAAAACCCTTCCATAGCTTCTCGAGAAATAGCGTACTAACATTTCTCTGTAAGTTTTGATGATCACCGCTTAACAGACAAACCTATTAGCACCGATCTTGGTGACGCTTGCTTTTTGGGACATGAGCATAGTATTGAATTCACCCTAAATGTTGTGTATTATACCTGCTTTAGCAAATACTGGGTTGCTATCACCTGGGCAAGGCATAACACCGATCCTAACGGATTCCGCCCCGGCTTTTGGAGAGAGTCATATAAATTCTCCCTTGCACATCCCCCACCTTGGCAATGTTTAAGTGGAACAAAAAATTATCATGGATCAATCCATAGTCTATGTACCCATCTCTTTATGGATGCATAGCAATGACCCTCCAAGGTCCCATAGCTTTTCTAGAGAAAGCTTCCAAAATCTCTCCGTGAGTCCCGTAAAATACAACATTCTCCTAAGTGGGACGAAGGCAATGATGTAGATCGATCCTACTATATATCATAACCGATGTAAGCCACACATGTCTTCGGAAGTGATATTTAGTGCATATGTACCATGATTAATGTAAAACCGAGCAGTGTTCAATCATGAGTACATATATTTTCCATAGCTTTTCCAGGGAGAGCTTCACTAACATCCCTCGTTGAGTCCCTTTAAAATGCTCAAAGACAGTCACAAAAAAGACGTCCGAACAATCAAATGCACAAATGAATGAATGGTCAATCAACATAGAAAATGTAAAACATGTTAAACATGTAAATCCTGTAAAGAAACCTTAAGCAACTCATACAAATCAAATCAATAAGCTGGCCAAAGAGAAATACAAGTGCATACAGTCATCTAAATGGTTCCTGTGTGTTTATAGCTTTTGCATGACTGGTTTTCCGTATTGGTTTTTTGAAATATTTTTTGCATGTTTTCAAGCAGTTGCTCCCGATGTCGATGACTTACATGTCTCCCGATGCAGCGCATATACTAATAAAAAGATCCGAAGAGCTAGAGAAAATGTCAATTGCTTGTGTATAACTCATGGATAGCCCCCACATTTTCAAAAAGAATGTCCTTCCATCGGTGAATACCCATTTTCAAAAAAAATCAGAATGAAGGAATTTATAAAACACCCAAAAAGTGTACCTTTAACCCGAGAAGGCATTGCAAAAGATAAACTCATTTCAAAACCTTGACCCAAAATCAAGGACAAATTCAGCCCATCCCCACTTTCTAAGCCAAAACTATTCTACATTTCAAAAGCTACCTACCCAAATATCCATGACTTACAAACAAAGAAGAAGCATGGTCTCTCCTAAAATAAAATTAGGGCATTTCCTTCTTTGATATATGTGGCCAAGCCACACGTATCAAAGAGGGGCATCTGTCAGCACCCAAATTTTGACTCAGGTCATGTGATGGTATAAGGACAGCATAACAATATTCAAATATCAACATTCCAGACACCCATGGCTTAGAAAGAGAAAACCTGGACTCTAGAAGATTGGGCACCCCCATAGAAGTCTTTCTAGATGTTCCAGTTGCAAAGGAACACAAAACACCCTATCTCAGTTCAAAAAGCACCATTTCAGGACAAACCCTAATCTTTCTCAAAAGCATCAATAGGACTTTAAGGGTCCACATTTTATAACTCCATTCATGTCATCAGTAAGTTTCCCACCTCCTGTAAGCCTTTCTCTAGTAAAGCATCACAATTGTAAAAATTACCATTTTGCCCTTCTACCTTCAAAAGCCCAATACTCACTATTTATCATCCAGATCACTGAATTTCTTTGCCTACATAAGCTTTCTTGTCATGAAGCATCACAAGTAAAGAATTCATACTTTCACCTTTTTATAACCTGTGAACAAAAAATTACCATTTTACCCTTTATACTCAGAGAATGACCTTTGGACCCTCAAAAGTCCCCTAGAGCCTCTCCTATGGTCTAAATAGTGTAATTTTAGAACCTATATACCCCTGAGTCTTTCTTCTTCAAAGGAATCATCACAGTACAGACACTGCTCGAGAACGGCAATAACCAATTTTTTAATCTATGATAACCCTTACCAAGAAATGACCCTTGCTAAAGCTCTTAAAAACTCATCCAATCTCTGAATTCAAAAAGGTCAGTCTCCATATCTCGGCCTCAGCCTTAGCTTCAAATCTCCAGGTTTGAGAAGAGAGTTTCAAAATCTCAAACCTCTGTGAAATCTCAAATCTTCTCCAAAAGGTCAAAAGTCTATTTTTCCACTTTTCACTCTTACAGAGCCAGAATATTTTCTAGACCTCAAAATCAAGACCAATCAGTGCCTATTTCTTCAGAATCACAAGGCCTTCAAAAAACTATCTAAGGAGTCAGGGATTTCATAAAATCTATTTGCCAAGATTCCCTCAAAAACTCTAAAAAGCATGAAAAAATTAGGTGCTCAATCAACTCCCAAGAGCGCACCTAAAATAAAAAATTCAGATGGTCAATGGCCACACCACTATAAATTCAAAGCCTCAAAACTATCAGAACTACACTAATTTATAAAAAATTCATGACCCAAGCAGTCATTTATGCCCAAACCCAGAAAAAGCGTGTTTCATCTGTATTTGGCACTCGAAATGCCCTTAAAAGTTCTCCCAGACTCGGAATGTAGCAAAGTCAAAGCCATTTTCTCAGTCTCACCCTTATCTTTGATAAAGAATTTCATAAACCCCTAGTTTAGAGGATGTCTGACCATTTAACTTCATTCAGCTTTAGGCAGCCATAGAAATCCAATTTGCTCAAACGACCCTGCTTTGATAAGCTCCCGACAGCTTCCCGGGAATATGTAGGCCTATATGTCAACTTCTATAGCTCCGAGACTTCGCAAACTATGAATTCGTTGGATATGACCCAAAGATACATTTTACAAGAAAACTAGTGGCATATCCTGTACAATTTTGTCAAATCACTTGAAAAATGGTTTTTGACCTAATTTCCTACTCGGGTACTGTAATCACACATAGTCAAAAGTTGTGATTCACTTGGACTGGGGAATATCTATGCTTGAGCCACCCTCATATCAATTTTACCATCTTTCTCATTCAAATTACATCTGAGAGCTTTTTTAGCCAAAAAACCCTAATTTCACCCCCTTACCCTTTTCATAATTTGGTTCTGACTGGACCAGCACGATCTAAGCATCTGTGACTTTTAAAATTGACACTGACTGGGCCAACTTCCAAGCTTGAGAGCTCACACGTAGTGATGGCAATGATAAGGTTCAGAAAAGTCAAAAATCAAGATATTATTCAAGATTTAGCTAAAGTGAGATATTTTACATTTAATGGATTCTCATCCTTAGCCCATTTGGTGGAGCCCTTAGATTGGAACCTTTTAATTCTCTCTCTCACTCGCCACCCTTAGATTCTCCCCTTGAATTTTAAATCCATAGAAAGCTAATCAAACCCCCTCATTTGACATCTCCTATTATACCCTTGAAAAGTGCAACAAATGGGATTGCCTCAAAAGGCATCTTCCATACTCCCCTTCCTCCTCACTAATCCATGTCAAACAAACACAAATAGATCTTCACCCTCCACCTCATTTTAGCTAAGTTCATCCCCACCCTCCACCTCATTTTAATTTGGATTAATCCTAGCCTTCCACCTATTAAAACTTAGATCTAATCCTAGCCCTCCACCTAGATTAGGATAGACATCA
>JAOXJP010018499.1:0-17419 GCA_025762735.1 Platanus orientalis | reverse complement strand
ATGACTGCACCAGTGAGGCGAAGTGAGACAATACAAGTTGAAGGTGCTAGAAGGACTAAAGGAAGGCCAAAATTGACTTGGGTGGAGGTAGTAAGGAGGGACATGGCAGCTTGTAATTTAACGGCAGATATGGAGCTAAACAAAGTGGAATGGCAGAACAGGATTTGTGTAGCCGACCCCAAATAGTTGGGATAAGGTTGTTTGTTGTTGTGTTGTTGTTGTTATTGTATTCTCACAGGGATATGATTTTTCACAAATCAGTTGACGGTACTGGTCATTCAAAAACAAATGAATATATATTTAGGTTGATGGATAAGGTGGTGGATGAGGTGGGTAAATAAAATGTTGTTTAGGTTGTGACGGACAATGAAGCATCATTTAAAGTTATAGGGGAGATGCTAATGAAGAAGAGGAAACATTTGTATTAGACCCCTTGTGCCACGCACTATGTTGACCTCATGCTAGAAGAAATTGGAAATGTAAAGAACATAAAAGAGTCTATTAATAAAAGCATAAAGATTACTAGTGTTGTTTACAACAGTGTGCAAGCAGTAAATCATATGAGAGACAGCTACACAGATGGTCGTGATTTACTGGGCCCAAGGATCACCCGCTTTGTCATAGAGCATGTGGCTTTGGAGAGCCTCTTGAGACATAAACATGGTCTTTAAAGATGTTTCACAGATGAGAGGTTTTTAGGCTATGTTGGAATCAACGACAAGAAGAAGTAGTCGATTGTAGGAGTATGTCAAAATGTATTGGATAAATCGTTTTGGCATAGAGTTTATGAAGTATGTAAAGTCATGGAACCTCTTGTTAAAGTTTTAAAAGTTGTTAACCAAGAGAAGAAGCCCACTATGCTTTACATTTATGAGGCAATGGATAGGGCAAAGAGGTCCATAGAGACCATATGCAATCATAAAACGTATATCAAGATCATCGACTCTAGGTGGAATAGACAACTCCATAACGATCTACATGCAACAGGTAATGTGTAATTATTTATAGTTGTTTGTTGTAGTCTTGTAGGTAGTTTGAAATTTATGTTTGCATGTCAAGTATTAACTAACTTTATATTATTTGGTAGCATACTTCTTAAATCCGCAATTCCAGTATATTGATCAAGAAATGAGTTTGAAGAACGATATCATTATAGGAATGAAAGCGATAATTCAATGACTGCATAGGGATTTGTATAAACAAAAAGCTGCAATGAGAGGTAATTAATCTTTTAATTTTGATTTGATTCATTGCATACGAAAGTAATTGTATTTATATTTACTCTCAACTAGTCCAAACAAATAAATTGATATATTGTCTATGACTCTGCAGATGAATCAATTTATGAGAGGAGAAGGATTTACGTCAAACCTCACAAAAATTGCTATGGACAAAAATGTTAGCTATGTATGTATACTAATAAGTATACAATCTTTTACACCTAAGTGTTTACTTTTATATAAATTTAATATGTTTCACTCTTATTGCAGATGAGTGGTGGGATTTATATGGAGATTGCACACTTGCTCTTAAAGATATCGCCATCAAAGTCCTTAATCAGATAGCATCTTCTTCTGGGTGTGAGAGAAATTGGAACACATTCTCTCCAATTCACACAAGGCCAAGAAATAGATTAAAGATATCGAATCTTCATAAATTGGTATATATTCATTATAATATGCGGTTGAAGGTTTACAACATATTTGGAAGGCAACAAGATGCTGACTTCTACAATCTTATTGACCTCAAACACATCTTCATAGTTGATGATGTATGGGATAATTGGATTCGTGAGGATGAGGACCCAGTACTTGATGGACAGAGCACAGATTGGATTGAGGGTGGACTACAACAGGCGGCTGCCACTGCGGCTGCTGCACATGAGAGTATAGATCAGGATATGGATGATAGCTACCATGAGATGCACACTTTCTTTTTAAATCCAGGGTCTAATGTTGGTGGGCCAGCAGATCATGGGATTGATGATGAGCAGGTTCCACATCCGAGTTTCTAACCCCAGCGAGAAGCCACTGCCTCCCAGTCCCACCACCATACAGCGTCAACGATTGTTGAGACTGAGTCTGAGAATGACAGTGTTGAGCAGGGTTCTGATGATGCTGGAGATGATGATGCAGATGCCATTGGTGCCACTGGCATTGATGCGGGTAGAGGTACTAGCACTGGTAGTGGTAGTACCCCTTGCGGTTTCACAGGATATGAATCTCAGTACATTGCCACACAGGATTCATCCCATGGTAGTCGACCTAGACCTACAGCTACTAAAGACAAATGCAAGTCTAAGGTGCCTACACATACCCAACATTATGATGGGCAACCAGAGTATAGAAGGTATGGCCATGGATTCTACTCTACCTTTAGGTATGGGATATTCGACAACTAGTACTTTAGATCATACGACCATAGGCAACAAATGTCAACTAATGAGGCATCACCTGCTTCTAATTCGGTGCCAATGTTTAGATCTTCTGAGAGTGAAGTCTCAAGCTCACAACGACAGAGAATCGCACGAGCGACGTCGACATGGTGGTGGGAGTTCTACATGTGACTAATACACAGAGTCAGACTCAGTCGGACTTGTACCCTATCCCTATGCGGCTATGCCTCAAACCATACCTTATGATCAACTGATTCAACCTCATTTTGCATTCCAACAAATTCCACCATGTATATACGAGGCTCCTCGCCAAAAAATTAACTCAGTTGGAATCTCATCTTTGACTTCAATTTTAATCAGTATCAAGCTTTGAGTCAACAGAGGCGTGCAGCATATGAGGTTGAGCAAGGGCAACAACAGCATCAACAGTATCAGTACTATGATCTGTCCCGAGACCGAGAATCTCAATCCAAATCCCGTGGCCATGATGCCAATCCTACACCTGATCCGCTGCGACGTTCATGGTGGCGCCCATGCTGCCGTTATTAGTGTCATTCTCACATAATCACATTATCTACTTAATGGTTATTGGTTAGTTATAACTTTTAATTATTGAAATTTTCATCGGTTTTTCATGTTTATATTCGATAATTAACATATTGGTATCTCACATTTTCACTTAAATTATGAATGTTTTTGTTTTGTTGATTATATATGTGAATTGTGATTGTATGATTTGTATCTATATTTTGATAATTTTATGTTTCTACTTTTTATGAATCTTATTCTTATCTTTGGACTTTTATTCATAAAACATGTTAAAAATTATAATTTTTTGGAGTAAAAATAAGGTAGATAGGCTCTAATTAACATAATAAAGTTTTTCAATTTTTTTCTGATTTTTCTGATTTTTTTTTAAGGCAATCCAGATGTTGACCGATCCATGAGTGGATCGGGCGATCTGCCTAGGTCCGATCCCGATCCCGATTTTTTGATCTATGGTTACAAGTAATGATGAGGTGGAAGTAGTGCAGCTTAAAAGCAGTTTAGCTAGAGAGTTTGAAATCAAGGATCTCGGGTAACTTCAGTATTTCCTTGGAATTGAAGTGGCAAGATCTAGACAATGGATCTTTCTTTGTCAAAGGAAATATGTTTTGGACTTGCTAAAGGACTCCGGAATGATGGGCTGTAAGCCATGTGCCACACCTATTGAGGTAAACCATAAACTCAAAGAAGATGATAATTGAGAGGTTGATTAATGCTAGTAGATATCAAAGACTCATGGGACATTTTATTTATCTGTCTTTAACCAAACCAGACATAGCATATGTGGTCAGTGTGATTTGTCAATATATACATACTACTACACAGGCTCATATGAAAGAAACATAGAGTTTTAAAGTATTTTAAGGGCTGTCCTAGAAAAGGTATCTTGTTTAAGAAACATGATCATCACAGCGTGGCTGCTACACCATACACTAATGCTGATTGGGCTGGTTTCTTGACTGATAAGAGGTCTATTTCAGGCTATTACCCCTTTGTTTGGGGTAATCTTTTCACATGGTGTACCAAGAAATAGTCAATGGTGGCTAGGACAAGTGTAAAAGCTAAATTTAGGTCTATGTCAAATGGAATATGTGAATTACTATGGTTGAAGATGTTATTTGCTAAACTTGGATTTCTAGTGAAATGACCAATGAGTTTATTATGTAATAACAAAGCTACCATCAGCATTGTACATGATCTAATGCAACATGATCGGACCAAGCATGTGGAGATTGATCAACATTTCATCAAAAACCATATTAAGTCAGGTTGCATATGTATTCCCTTTGTTCAAAGCAGATATCAAATTGCAAATGTGTTCACCAAAGGTCTAAGTGGTGCTCAGTTTTCATATCTTGTAAACAAGTTGGGATTGATAGATATCTATTCACCATCTTGAGGGGGAGTGTTGAGATATAATGTATTGAGGGTAATATGGTCACATTGATTGTATAAATGTATTTATATGGCATACCACACCAAGGGTATACCAACCCTATATATATAGAATAGTGTACTACTCTATTACGAATTTTCTCCAAAAAAACTTTCTTCTTTTCTCCTCTTTTCTCTCTTTCTTCTTCTTTTTATATTTTGCGACTCTAATCTATTCTCGCAAGTTTCATCTGAATTGTCTTGGTCTGTTTATCTTATCAATCTGATTGAAATTTGTCAACTCGCAAATCATTGTCGAATTTCCTTTTATCCAAGTAACAAATCAAATAGTTTTCTTTCTATATCATTTTCAAATTTTCTGTTATCCAAATAATAAATCCATTAGTTTTCTTTCTATATCGTTCACACTGATGTGTGGAGACCTTCCCTAATGGTGACCATGGGTGGATATCGGTATTTCTTTTATTTTTTGATGATTACTCTCAATATATATAGCTATGTCTGCTGAAAACAAGGAATGAAGTCCTAACGTTGTGCAGATGTTCCACTAGATGGGGCTCACTCAGTTTAAACAAGAAAGGTCATTACCTAGTGCCAACCCCGTAATTATGGGGTGCTGTGAGGGTTGACCAGAAACAGACCTAACCTTTGGCTTTTTTGCACAAAGTGGTTGCTCGCTTGGTTTGAACGAAGGATAAAATTTTCAGAATATGATAATGCTGTAGAATACTTTGAAAAAGACTTGTGCCATACTTTGAAAATAATGGAATTTTGCACCAAAGTACCTATAGTTACACTCCAAAGCAAAAAAGCATAGCTGAAGGAAAGAATCATCACTTGATGGAGGTTACAAGGGAGGTGATGTTAAGTATGCACATTCTAAAAAAGTACTACAGAGATGTTCAAACAGCCACGTACCTCATCAATTGTATGCCATCTAGAGTCCTAAACTTTGAGTGCCCATCAGCTCTTGTATCCAGATGAACCCACCATTTTTATTTTTCCTCGTGTCTTTGGGTGTCTATCTTCCATTCACATTTTGGGTCCAAATCAAACTAAGTTGAATCTAAAGTTACTCAAGATATATCTTTAGGATACTTCCACTCAAAAGGGTTATAAATGTTTAGATCTGATATTCGGGAAGTATTTTTTTTGTCTATGGACGTTACTTCCTCTAAGTCTTCCTCCCATTTTTCATTTAATCATACCGCTCTTCAAGGGGAAAATTCTAAATATTAGAAGATGCCCAATATTGACCACTTTCCGACAACAAAAACTTTATAATAGACTCCTTTCTAATATCCTAGAGACTTCTAAAAACTGAACTAAGACCCTTCTAATTAACACAACCTTTTAAAAGTGAACCAAGACCTTCTAACATAAAACCCCCTAAAACATATGAAATAGAACTTGTTAAAACAACTCTATTTTCACCACATACTGGCAGCCCTTTGGTAATTTGGTCATAACTTTTCCAAATTACCTCGGATTTGTGCAATATTAGTCTCATTTAAAATGTAACTGAAATATCCTTTCTAAAAACACCAAAACCTAGCCAAAAAGGCAAGTTTTGACCTTGAAAATTTTGGGCTAAAAGCAAGCTATGAAATTACAACTCAAAATAAGTAAAACCTAATAACCTAAAAACATAACCCTAAGAGAAACCCACATGATCACTAATAATCATCTATGATCTAACTTCTTGTTGTTTTTAAATGCTCCCAAATCACTACGAAAAGAAATATTGTTTTGTAAGCATGATCATTTGAAGATAAAGGCTTACAAAGATGTTGATTGGGCTGGTGATGCGGACAACATTATGCAACTTATGTATGTGCCACCACACTAGAGAACAAGGTTCAAGTCTTGTGTTATATATGGGTTGTTTTAATTATTTAAGGGGTGTGTTATTTTTGTAATAAGGCCAATAGTGTCATGGTTAGTTTAGATTTTTGGGGTTTTTAGTTATAATCTCGTTTTTCACTTTGGACCCAATTTTTCTTCGGCCAAAACTTGACTTTTTGGCTTGATTTTGGTATAATTAGATAGGTTATTCAGTTACATTTCTAATGAGACCAAGATTACGCAAATCCGAAGTGATTTGAAAAAGTTATGACCAAATCAGTAAGGGTGGTCACTGAAAACGGGAATAATGTTTTTTTGAAAGTCTTTAGTTTGAATAGCCTTAAATTTTTAGGAAAATAAGTTTTTAAAAAGTTCTATGTTTAACTTGGCTAGCAAGCTTAGGATTTTAGGAAGTTTCCAATTTTAGCAAGTTCCTAATTGTTTAAGTTTGTAAACTTATTTAAAGGCAACTCCTCCCCCATAATTTGATAGTGAAAAATAAAAAGCTTTTTTAAGATTTGGGTGTTCCCAAGGTGTGGCTGTAACCATGTTCTGCTCCAAGGGTTGATGCCATTCATGGCTCCCCTCTCTCTTCTTCTTTCATAGGTGTAGCCACAAGCTCTCTCTCCTCTTCAAGGTATATCTCTATTCTTTTTCTTTATCTCTTAGTTTCTTTCTAAGTTTCTCTTTATTTTCATTCTACTATCTTCTCATTCTTTCTGTCATTTTCTCCTTTCTTCTTCCCCTTCTTCTTTCTCTTAAAACCTCCATTAAAAAACCTTTATTTTTTCTGAAATTCTTTGATTTAACCCATCAAATCTTTTCGGAATTTCATAAAATTTTAACTGTAGAACCCTGTCACACGTCAGAAATGACCATATAATTTTCAGAATTCTCTGACGTGTCAGAGGGGCATTTTGGTAATTCTGGATCTTCTGTCCAAAATTACAAAAAATACCCTTTTGGGATCTTTTCTCATATTTTCTCCTCCTTTTCTGTTCTACCTCCTCCTTATCTTCTTTCAGTGATTTTATTTTCTGATTTTTAAATTTTTGTGGCTACTTTAAATCTAATCATTGTTTGAGGGTTTTGGAATTACTCTACATCAATTTTTGGTATCTTCTCCATCGTACTGCATCATAAAAAATTCACAATTGACTAGCCCCCGCATTTATTATTGAAAAATATGGATATAATTGTCATATAAACATTAGTGCATGAAAGCATAACAAACAACTCAAATAAATTCAACAAAACCTTAACACAACTACATGGGGTCACCTAAATGCATCACATTCAACCATTCCACTCTATCTAGGGCTGTATCCTCCATTAAATCATAAGCACCCATGTCTTTCCTCACTACTTCAGCCCAAGTCACTTTTGGAATTTCCCTTGCCCTTTTAACACCTTCAACCTGCACCACATCACTCCTCCTCACTGGTGCATTCATTGATTGGCCTTCATTGAACATGACCAAATCATCTCAGTTAATTTTCCCACTGCTTTTAACCTATTGGTGTTACCCCTAATTTCCTGTGAATGCATTCATTTCTGAGTCTCCAATTCTACCCTTTCAAATCTTGCCACTCATTCATCTCAGCATCCCCATCTCAGGTACACTCATTCTATGTCTGTGTTTTTTCTTGGTTGCCCAACATTCTACTACACAAGGCATAGCTGGTCTTACAGCTGTCAAAGTAAATTTCCACTTCAAGTTTAGTGTTTGCGTCGACCACACAGCATTCCAAAAGATTCTCTCTGCTTCGTCCACACGGCATTAATTTTATGGGAGAGTTATGATCAAAATACTGGGAGAGCATGAGAAAATGACAATATTTCTGCTTTTCAAACTTCAATTTTATTTAGGAGCATATTTAGGTAATTTCTTAATGGTCAAGTTTTGTCTAAGGTTAGTAATAGGGCTCATTTATAAATTAAAAAAAAAAAGATGGAGTGGTGTAATACTACTTTTACTCCATAAAATCAAACCCTAACATTCAATCCACCACTATTCTTTGTAATTCAGTCTTCAATTCCTCAAATCCCTAAACTGTTCCATGTCAAAAAGATTCCAAGAACAATAATTGAGACTGGAATACTCACAATTGTTGGATAGTAAAGCATATTTAAAAATAGATAATATATATATAGTCAACAAAAAAAAGTGAAAAGCGTAAATAAATGGTATTAACATTCTATGTTAGGAATTCATCAAAAAAAATTCTACATTTGGAACTTTCCTTTTCTTTTTCTTCCTTTTTATTTCATTAGAAAGTGAAGACAGAGGAATACCTTTTGAAGTACATAACCATCATGTACAGGGGCAATAGTAGTAGATCCGCCACCACTGAATGGATAATGCATAATATGATTTGTTAGTGCCATCATTAGAAATAAATCAGAGAAATTAGGCAGCAACTCAGATTGAGATAAAAGAACATGATCATTAGGTAACAACTGCAAAATTAAAATCAAGCATTCATTACAGCAGCAAAATTCTGGCAACACTGAGCTACTTACAAATATTTTGGACATTATAGAATTATGTTGGAGGGGAATTTTATTAGCATACACGTATGCACAAAATAAGAGCAAGACAAGAAGACCCAAACAATATCATTCAAAATTAGAAGAATGATATCAAGCAGTATACAAAATACATGATTAATAGAAGGTTGATTGAAAAACAGAATATAAAATTGCATATCTGCAAACTCCCAGGAAAAGCATGTCTCCTGAAAAGTTGACTCAATATAATTATAGGAATGAATGTATCCATATTCAAGGAAACGACATTTTCCAAGATTGACTGTATACTGTAGGACTGAACATCTGCATACTCCCTTTAACAGAAACTAACACCAAATTGTTGCAACAATCTAGACTCTAGAAGTGATTGTGCACATGGGAAAAATAAATATCCCTAATAATATTTTGGCAAAATAAAACAAATTTAAGTAGAAGCACCAAAATTTGATTGGGCTTAAAGACTAAGACAGAAAGGCGGTTTGGTCATGTTCATCTATACTTGGAGAAGTAACAGTCTGCATTTTTAAGGTCAAGTGCAGAAGCAAAGTTTCTATCTATTTTTCTCATGGAGTGTGTGAGCTTCTATTGTTACAAATCCTTCTGACTGAGTTGAGTTTTCCTATTCATTAGCCAATGAGTTTACACTGTGATAACAAAGTGGCTATTAGTATTCCTCGTTATCCAGTAAAACATGAAATGACCAAATACATAGAGGTGGATTGAGAAGCTAACATTTTGAAGAATTTGTAAACCATTTGTGAGAACTGGAGATCAATGAGCAGACTAGTTGATTAAAGGGTTGAATAGCTCTAATTTGAATAATAGGGTCGGCAAGATGGGTAAGTGTAATATCTACAACAACCAACTTGTGGGGAGTGTGGAATAATATGGGTGATACACTATAAAAAGGTGATGCAGAATGGCCTAGGGCTTTTAATATCTTGCGGTTCAGGTTCAGATAAGGGTTTAACAAGAACTTAATGGGTGGATATGTTCAGGCGGTCCAATTGAAGCTTTAACAAATTCCCAGATTCTGGACAGAATTAAAAAGTACCCAGAATGTAGGGTTAGGCCAATCGGAACAGGGAAAAACCTTGCAGGCTGATAGAAAACTGAATTAGAAGTCAATCCAACAAGTTACAGGCCCAGCAGAATTGTATAAATATATAAATCATATAAAAACTCGGGTCTGAAATATAAATCCCAGCAGAACATGATCAAAACTCAACCGAGTAGAATACGAAACACTTATTTTAACATTAATAACTTCGGTTCAAAATGATAGATTGATAGGTTTCAGCAAATCAAACTATCAGACAGAG
Source organism: Platanus orientalis (assembly GCA_025762735.1). NCBI lineage: Eukaryota > Viridiplantae > Streptophyta > Magnoliopsida > Proteales > Platanaceae > Platanus > Platanus orientalis. The sequence goes on along the minus strand of JAOXJP010018499.1, from coordinate 7,384 downwards.
AAATCTGTAAGATTATTGAGGGCTACTGGTCTGATTTAGTAAAAGAATACAAATCAGAAATTTCATAGATGGAAACCACCTTAATAATGATGAAACCCAATTTTCAGAATCCATGGAATAAGAATTTAATAACCTATCCAAAACCCCGTGGATGAGGTAATGGCAGGATATAGATGTATGAGGTGTACGATCATCCTAGCAGTCTTGTATCCTTGACTGTAACTTTCCAGCAGAATCTATGATGCAGCCATACGGTTGGGATTATCAGAACCTAAATAAGAAGCTTGATGATAAGCGTAGAGCAGCTTGATCACATATAAGAATAGACAAACAGAGATGAGAACCAATAATAGTTCCAAACTACCAGTCCTTGACTGAAAATTTCCAGTAGAATCTATGATGCAGCTATATGGTTGGGATTTATCAGAACTTAAAACAGCTGCTTGATGATAATCGTAGAGCAGCTTGATCAGATATTAGAATGGAGAATGAGAGATAAGAACCAAAAGTAGTTCCAAACTACTAAAGGTGCCACAGTCCAACCATGGGTTTTAATGGAGGATTAGAAGTCCAGCTTTTTCTCCAACTGTAACCCAATGGTTAACACAATAGTTGACAAAAAAACTCTCTATTCAATTGATAGGGATAGGGTCTGTAAATAATCAAAAATTAATCCCTTTTGAGAAACTAGCTCTTGACAAAAAAACAAAAACAAAAAAAAAAAAACTCGAGTCTCCAGCAACGGTACTGGATTCCCTACACAAATAAACAAATACAAACAAAACAAAACCATAAAAAAATTTTAAAAAAAAATAAAAAATAAAACTCAAATTTGCAAGAATATATCTAAAAACTAAACCCTTTCCTACCTTACCCTTTTTAGCAACTAAGAAATCAACATATTAAAGAAACTAAGGGATACACTTCTAGCTGTTCACCAGCAGGGTGGGACCCATTTTTTTAATCCAATATTCTCCTAGAATCCTACCTAACGACTAACACTAGGGTCCCTTTGACTGCCCTTTTGAACTCCACTTTATTACATCACTTCCCCTTGGCAGATTGTCCCCAAAATACCCTCAAAGTTGTATCACCCTCTTTAAATTCTTAGCCCAATTTTCCCTTTGCCTTCACATGGTAGCCATGGGCTGCTACCTTCAGATTCTTCATCAAATGGGTACTTCTGTCTTTTACTATATTTCAGTGGTATATTTATTATTACATGATTTAGCACAAATACAATAAAAGAGAGACAACATACACTTTCACATTTCCCAAAAAAAACTCATTCATTTCTTCCTCTACTTTCTCCTTTTTCTTCTTTTTTCTTCCTCTCCATGAATTTGTTGCAGTAAATTAACCAACTCTCCCAAATTAATATGCTACAACACCCCCCCCTCAGGAAGAACACTGTTCGACACCGCCCCCCAGGAGGAACACTGTTCTCTCCTGGGAACACACTTGGGGAGCTAGGCACGGGTCCACACAACGTGTACACACGCACACAACACATCTGAGAAAATACTTACACCGGAATTTGAACTCATTACCAAACCTGCTCTGATACCATGTTGACAGTAAATTAACCAACTCTCCCAAAACTTTGAGGTGTTAGGTGATACACAAATTAATATACTTCAACAGAATTATCAAAAGCATCTCAAATCTTAACTTCTATACCTTCCAAAGTGCCTTTTTTACATGGTGTGCTTTGTTAGAAAAAACACTAATGATCTATCGCCTTATAAGCAAGACAGAGAATCGCAAATGTGTGACTTCTACACCTTCAAGATTGGGAGTCAGTGAATCATATTTCATTCTTTGCCCATAAGGTAGGACAATATGGGGCAACAAAATCACTTGATTTGGTGTGTCATGACTGAAGCCTTAGGAAGCTGAGGAAGTGTTGGCAGTGCGCCAGTTTAGAAAAAAGGCCACATGTCATGGAGAATGACTAGTCCTTGCTTCTTGTTGCTGTATTTGGAAAGAAAGAAATGCAACGACTCTTGAGAACATGTAAAGATCTCATAAGGCCGAAAAGGGAAACTGGTGCTTTTCCAAACTTCCTATCTCAAAGAACTTTATGAAATTTCTTTTTATGTCTATTGTGCAGGATGGGAGGCCATCATTCATAGTTCCCATTGCATTTTTGTAAAGAGCAGCTTATCCTTAGAGCCAATGAGTGACTTTGTTGTCCACTGTACAGACTTTGATTTAGGGGTTCCCCTTACACTTACTTACCAAAAGAGGGGGGACACTTTTTTCTTAGTAAAATGCCTCCAGCCAGTACAGCTCTGCCAGGACATGTGAGTAAGATGGAAGGAGATATTGCTTGTGTACAGATGTGATTTCATCCTCAACGACAGAGGACAAAAGTGTAACATGCAGTGACAAATGAAATGTTTGATCTCATCATGCAATCTAACATCATGAGAAATGTTGAAAAGGTTGTCAGAATAATGCGAGAAACATGATGCGCAAAATGTAGAAGGCAGCCACTCAGACCTCTGTGCCAACTACACTTTATTTATTGATTTCGTTTTTTCTTTTGGCCAGGGCAACATGGATACCCATGTTGACATTGCTGGGCACAGGACTGGAACTCGCAGCCCAGCCATGACTTAAAATAGTAATTTTTTTAATATTTCCTCATGCCTAGAGGAAAGAATAACTAGGTAAGATACAGGAGAGAATCGAACTAGGTTCTCTTTCCCCTTCTTTACCTTCCCTTACCTTTTTTTGTTTTGGTGGGATAGCACTTTAGACTTTCACAAACGCACGTTGATTAAAAAAACTTCTATAATGTATAATGTTGCTCACACCATAATGTGTTAGTCATAGTAAATTTCCCCATTATACAGGGGTAAACTTCCAATTGGTTATTAACTTTACCATGTAAATAAGTAATAGGTAACCTCCATAATGACAGCTTCAGTTACATAAGGTAACTGTTTATGCTAATTAAGTGACAGTTATAAGGTATAAAGCTTAGTAATAAGATATTCACACACAAAAACAACATGTGTGTGTGTGTGTGTGTGTGTGTGTGTGGACGTGTCTGCCCGTCAGGTTTTTCAAGGTCATTGTGTCAGGCACCTCACATCTGTGCCAGTGCCCTTGTTACATATGCTCAGACTGATAAGAAAAACAAAAGGACATAACTAATGGCTGTTTAAAGCTCTCCAAAAATGTAACGCCAAAGAGAAAGAAACAGAATCAATATAAAAACTCAACAAGTAAAACAATCCCACCTATCAACAACCAAAGATGTAGCACGACCAGATGCAAAAGATGTAAGAACCTGCATTGAGAATAAAATGACAAACCAAGACAATTACAGACTATAATGAGATAAATGGAAACAAGAATAAAAGCATGAACCCCATAACACTTTAAACCATATTAAAAATTGATTCAAAGGATGGGCTAAGAGCGTACAGCATTCTTCGCCAAAAATAATGCAGGAACTTTGTATCTTTCAAACATAAGCTCAGCCGTCCTGTAACATTTTTTTTTTTTTTTGCAAGAAATTACATTCTACCCACTAAACAGTTCAAACCAACAAAAACACATTTAAATATAAACAAGATAAAGTATTTAGGTTTAATCAAAACAGTAATCCCATTAAACAATTTAAACACGCAAAGCAAGCAATAGAGTGAGCTTCATAAGACAAAAATTCACAAGGTGGGCAATGATTTCTCTATTCTTGAATATGAATCAGCAGTGCATCTGGCCAGAAGATTTGATCTTGAGAAGGTACATTCAGCAGTGAAGGTTCTTGGAAGTGATAAAGCCCCAAGCCCAAACAGGCTAACAATGGTGTTCTTGTTGGGACATTGTGAGGAGGGTCTTCAACAAATTCTAAGAGAGGAAAATGAGAGTAGGTGTCAAATACAACATTCATTACCCAAAGTCCTAAAAAAGTGGGTGTTGATGAATCGAAGGGCTTCAGAACAATAAGACTTATATGCAGTTTTTATAAGATAGTGGCCAAGGAGCTCTCTATAGTCTTCTAGGTTGTAGAGGCTTAGAAGAAGAAGAAAAAGAGAAAAAGAGAGAGAAATAGGTTACAACTGGAGAGTGATAATCACTTGCGTCTGGGGTCTTGGTGAAAAAAGAGTTCAAAGATTGCTCATTGAATGACATGATTAGGAATTGTGTCACTTGCATCTCGGTTCCTCTGCATAAGAAGCATGCCCTTGCTTTGGAGTGGGTCCCCCTAATTGGTGGAAAGGTTAAAATCAATTTTGATGGTGCTTTTTCGAAACTTGGAGCTGGCTGGTTATGGGTGTGTTATGCGTGACTCTCTAGGTCATATCAAGCTTGCCAAAGGTGGCCTGATTGGGATTAGCGATGCTAATCATGCTAAGCTCATTGGGTTGCTTGAAAGTCTGAGGATGCTCAAGTGCAAGGGCTTCAAAGAGTATATAGTCGAAGGGGATTCTAAAACTGTTATTTGTTGGGGAAAAGGGGAAAAGGGTGGGTCATGGTGACTGTTCCACTTCATTCATGAGATAAGAGCTTCAGTGGAGCACGTAAAGGCAGTGTTAAAGCAGGTTCCTCCTTCCCAACACTCCTTAGCCAATTGTCTAGCTAAATGGAGTGCCTGGCAGCAAGAGATGTTTGTGGAGGATCATATTCCGGAGTGAGATTGCTGTCATGTTGTGTTTTTGGCTTGGTTTTGCAGCCGTTGTGGATGATTAGTTCTTTATTCTTTCTTTGCCAGTATCTTTCTCTCTTTTTCTTTCAAAAAAGTTTGCCATTAATCATCAATATATATATATATATATATATATATATATAATTCTCATCCCTTATTTTATTATATACATGGATGCTTGGACAGATCTGCCCTTATACAAATAACATAACCCCCCATGTACCCTCGTACATTCTCAACACTCCCCCTCAAGCTAGTGCATAAATATGGCACATGCCTAGCTTGTGTAGAATACTTTAAAAATGTATGCTACTCACAACCCTTCGTTAAAACATCAACAATTTGATCACCACTTCTCACATAAGGTGTACAAATGACTCTAATAACTCAATTTCCTTTATAAAGTGTCTATTAACTTCTCTGTGTTTAGTCGTGTCATGATGTATGAGATTATAGGCAATATTGATAGCAACCTTGTTTTCACAATATAACCTCAAGGGAGCAGTAGTACGAAAACCCATTTCCTTCAACAACATCCTTAACCATAGTAGTTCACATACACCAATGAACCATAGCAGAAAATCCTGCCAGTGCACTGGACCTGGCAACCCTAGATTGGTTTTTGCTTCATCCTATAACAAGGTTCCTATATACAAAGGTACAATATCCTGAAGTAGACCATCTATCTATCAAAAAACCAGCCCAATCAGTGTTTATATGTGTTGAATATCTTAGAATACAATATGTAAGGGTATATGTGTGTTTAGGCGGTATAAGGGTATATTTGTAAATACCCACGTATCGATGTTTTCTTTTCTCTTTGAATATATAGAATACGTATAGATGCTGTATTTTCAATCCGTATCAAGCCTATATTGAGATATTGATGAAATATGAACCAACTAATAGCTAAATAATCACCAAATCTGTTCTGTCCAAGTACTTGCATTGTAACAGAATTTTTATAGGCTCCCAAAGAGTTAATCACACACTTACGTACAGTCAGGCTTTGAATAAACTGTACTTACCCCTTAAAGAAGACTCCAAGACCTCCCAAAAAGTGCTGACATTTCCCCTGGTTCTTGCTCCAACGAATAAAAAAATTTCAAATTATAATTGCTACAGCTCCTTCGCTGCCAGCCCCTCTTTGTGAAAATCCCTATTTAAGAGGGCTAGGAAATTGAAGAGAGAAAATCTCTCTATATGGGTCGTCCAAGGGGTAGGGATACCCTGTTGAAAGGGTTTGATCAGAAAAGAAGGGAGTAGGGAATGGTAGGGTGAAGAGTCAATGAAGGTTATGCAAGAGTTGCAGAAAATTCTGAGGAGATTGATATAGTAGAGGAAGATAAGAATGGGAAGAAGGAGAAAGGAGATGGAAAGAAGATGGAGGAGATTGAAGAAAGGGTAAAGAAGAGTTCTTCAACTTGAGAAATCGTAGAGGAGAAAAGGAAGAGCTGCCCATGCCTGGGAATTAAAAAAACACAACTTTTATTCCAATATCTCTGCCAAAAATCGTTACAACAGTAAGGTTTTAAAACATTTTTAAAACTTTGGACTAAAACTCTCTAAAATACCCCCTATATTGGTCCACACGACTAGCACTCCTTCCCCTCCTATTTTTGACTTAAAATTTAATAAAAACTTTCCCAAATACCCCTAAAACACTACGAACTAATATACCCTACTCTATGGCTGAAAAGAACCTTATTACATGCTTAAAATTCAAAATTAAAAAACCATAAACACTCTCCTACCATGGACATCTCCCATTGACCCTCTTCCCTTGAGATTTCTTCATCTTGGGTTTCCAAATAGGGTAGGACTTCTCCAGAAACTCTTAACGCTGCTGCATCACTTATCTTCTTCTTCTTCTTCTTCTTCTTCTTCCACAAAACCTAGGTAACTCCTCACATCTAAGAGCAAAATCTACTTGGTATCAGAACCTACTACTAGATCCAAGGCAAAGAACCTTATCAGGTTATACAGATGACATCACCATCCATACAGACCTGCTAGGTCAGTGATGTTGCTCTGTTGTAGTTCATAATTTTCTATAATTTATGGTGCAGTTCCATGTTTTTTGGGATCATTTGCTATTTTTAGAGCTTTTCTAAGTTTTTCTCTTAGAATTTCCTAGATCTAGTCTTCAAGTCCGATTCGTGCAACTATAAGCTTTTTTACTGTTGATTCTTGAAGGATTTACTTTGTCTGATTATCGGTGACTGTTCGAAACAATGAAGAGTAAACTCACCCGGAAGAATGACGGGATTTAGCCTAAGAGTGTTGTAAAACAATATATAGCCGAAGTTGGGTTGGGATTTCTCCTCATAGGAATTTCTCAAAATGGGTTTATCTTTTTCATGTGTACTTCATCAACGAGAGAGTCATCTATATATCTCTCTCTGCAAATACCAAAAAGAGTCATTGTTGCTCTTAACCAATTCCTTAAATATTGGTAACCATTATCCAGATCAATGGCCTGGACTAAAACACATGGTTGTATTCCTCAACCCCCTCCAACTAAATCGGCTCCAATCCTGAGAAGGTTTTACCTAAGTCAACAAAGACTTGGTCTTACACTTCCCAATGGATCATTCTAGCCAAGTTACTCAAGCTAACTAGACATGATCCAGTGTCGAACGTCTCACGATGATAAGATGCAACATGTATATGCATATTTATAAAATAATAATATCTAATATATAAATAGGTTAAAAAATC
>JAOXJP010018488.1:0-17419 GCA_025762735.1 Platanus orientalis | reverse complement strand
ATTTAGATCCTTTTTTTTGACACCTACATGAAATGAACACCCTTTTTTTTTTCACTTTTAACCCCAATACATGCTATGTGTCAGCCCATGGTGTGGTCACAGAAAATTTGCCCCCATTATAAGTAGGCATTTAAATGTCCCCAATTTTGTAACGTGTCACCAACGCCCCAGTGATCTGGCGGCTGAGACATCCCTCTTCCATAGGGAAAACCCAGGGTCGAATCCCTGGAAGGGGGGGGGGTGTTGCCTGCTCGGGTTGTCCTCAATGGTCCTGCTTCAAGCGGCTGTGATGATGAGGCCCATGTGGCCATACAAAAAAAAATAAGAAAATTGTAACGAGTCAAAGATTGCTTAAAACGATATCAAGAAGTTGGAAAAGTTATGACAAAATATAAATTTAATATCTATTTAAGATAGGGTTAGAATATTTTGATTTAGCTATATTTCCATCCCTTGAATAGTGCTTGATCCTTGCTAAGTAATAATTGGTTAGTACATAATACTTTGTAATTGATGGAAGCAAGATGCCTCACGGATCATTATTTCACCCGGATTCGTGTGGCCAGACTTATTTGCCGGCACAGGAGGACAGGCACCCCAGAAAAAGCGGCTTGGCTTCTGTATGCACAGAATCCGTGCGCAATGCGTGTGCCTGGACCTGACTGTCCTTGCATCAGCATCGAAAAAGTGAAAATTCCCTTTTAGGATCCTGTGCATGCAGATGAATCTGCTCACAGGAAAGGATCATCTGGGCACTCGGAATTGTAAACCACCCAGGAGGGTGACCTGGAATCGATCTCAGCAACAGAGGAGCTTTCGTTATTCATGTAACTATTATTTATTAGCAGAATGGAAGTGTCGGCACCCAAATCAATTAATTAATGGGATCATATGGGTTCATTATATAACAATAAATAGGATCAGACTCTCGTTCCGCAATGACCAAAGCTCTGTAAGATTTAAGATGGGGGGGGGGGGCACACTCGCCCAAAATCCTCTCTCTCAAGCTTGCAATGATAACATTGTTTGGAAAATAAAAAAAATTGAAACTCGGTGTTTCCGTCTTTAATTTGACTCCAAATTTACTATTTTTTAACACTGCAATAATAGTCCTGTGATTACTTGAGAGTTGATGCCCTACTGAGTATCAATATCAACCCAATGCAAGTACAAGGTCAAGTGGACGTAACTTCAAATAATCATTTATTCGTAGTGACTGGTGAGTGCACCAACCCAATCTGATCCATTTACATGGTAAGAGAGGAGACGTTACAAAATCAAATGGGAAAAAACAGACCGATCACAAGCTCAGCAATCCACCCTTCTTATAGAGAGAGAGATGGAAATGAGGATTACGAACGGGGCGAAACCAAAGTTACCCCCAAGAAGTCGAACGTGGTTAGCTGACAAGTCGAGATGCAGACGCTAGCGCCACGGCCTGTGCCCATACCTTGAGCCTCGCCTTCACGTCTCGTGGGTCATCTCCTGCCGAATCAAAAATAACAAATCTAAAATCAATTCATTGCCCATCAGGAACCGTAACCGTGGCACATTTTGAGAGGAGAGGAGAGGGTCGACCAACCATTCGGTGGGCCCACCCATAAGATCCTATGTGGGCAGGAAAGCAATATCACAAGCCTTCCCTCAATCTAATGAAAGGATGTTCTGTTTAGGATTTGGTGTCTAGGATGGTGTCCAGGACACCAGGGGCGGTTATATGGAATAAAATGCATATTCCATATCACGCATCCATTTTATTCCATATGACGTCCCCTGGTATCCAGGACAGAAGTCACAGAACATCCTTTCCCTCTATAGAATTCCTATTTGTCAGACAAAATGACGTCCATATGTTGTAGTAAATAAGAGTTGAAATTGTCTACTAATAGTGGTAAAGTCTGGCATCATCTGCAGTGCGATACATACCTCCAAAAACGTGCAAAAAAAAAAAAAAAATTAATGGGTCATTTCCACTTTTTGATGGTGATTCCACTTTTGCAAGGTATACGTGTCATATTGCAGATGATGCCAGACTTTACCACACTTCAAGATTTTTTCTCAGTAAATACACTTGTTTTTTTTTTTGGTAAAAAGTAGATACACTTGGTTTGACTGCTCAAAAGGAATTCAGTAGATCAGATGGCAATGTCCATCCTACTTTACTGGCGGCCCCATTAAATAGTGATTCCCGCCCGGCATGAACCTATGGTTGGATGGGCATTGACCACCCAGTGAAGTTTAGTCTGTCCAAGCCAGAGACAAATACAGAGAGAATAGAAGAACTTAAAGGCATCTAAATCTCTGCCGTAATTGTTTGATTGCTCAAAAGAGTGTAGCATAACCCATTTTGTTGGGAAAAATATATATGTACGACGACAAAGAGGAAAGGTTTAATAAAAAAGTGAGTTACTCACCAGGACTTGAGACTCTTCAATTAGCGATGGGCGAATTGCTACCGCTACTAGTAGTGTCGATGGAGGATCCTGACATAGAATTTCGACTGGGCACCTCCAAAATCCTCTCATGTTTCAACTCAAATCCTAGATCTCTACACGCCTTAACCTCCTCCAATCCCATGCACAAACACCTCCTCCCTCCCTTTGGCCTAGTTATCACTACACACTCACTTTCACCACTCTGGATATTGTTTTGCTCCATCACCGTCTTTTCATCCACCTCCTCCCTATACTTGTTCTTCTCCCAAAACCTCTCTCTCACAACTCTTCTCCTCCAATTCCTCCTCATATTATGCGCTTCATTCTCGCTGCCGTACCCTTGGACCCCTATGGGAAGATTTATACTCCCCCTCCGTCGAATCCTCCGCCTAGGAGGCGTTGCCCGCAGAGAAAAACAACCAGCTGATTCCTTGTCGGAGTCCGACGACACGCCGGAGACTCCGTTGCAATCGGAGAGTTCTTCATCGGCGTCCACGTCGGAGCCTTCCAGTGACAAACGGGAAATGTACATGTCACCACCATCATCCCCCTCGTCGTCATCATTGTCGTCATACAAGGGAGGTTTAGTTTTGCTAATACACATGGATAGCCTAGACAAGTTGGAGGGATGATGGTGATGACTATCCTCATCATTATTATTCTCATCTTGCTGCTGCTGCTGCTGCATGGACGACGAGTGGTGGATGGTCATGTTACCATAAGAAACCATACATGTTCCAAAAAACAGATCACAGAGAAATGATTCAAGAAGAAGAGAGACTCGATGGATTCTCACACGGGGATGTTGATTTCAATGATATAAAAAAAAAAAAAAAAAGGCTGTTTTTACGATGGTCGGAAGGAAGGGCTTGTGGTTTGTGAATCGTACTCTTTTTCGATTTCTTCGGGACAAGACGACGTGCAAATAAAAGAGGAACTGCATATATACAAACATAGATCTGGTTTCACAAGTTTATTTCCTAAAATAACCCTCCTCGAATTTTCTTTCTTCTAGTTTTTTAGAAGAAATAGGTGAGCTTGCCGTGAGAAAGTGAAAAATACTTGGAGAGGGTCAGTTTTGTCATTTAAATTAGTAATACAGTCGGACAGTGCTGACAAATGAAATAGTGGAGGGGAGTAGATAGACGTGATTTTAAGAAACGTGAGCCACATGCGAGAGAGAGAGAGAGAAAGGTGGGGCGTGAAATCAGCTACGCCACTTCCCCCTGATGGGACACCGTATCTGATCGATCTGAGGCGCCAGCTGTTCATTACCATTACGACAACAGAATTGATGAGGAAAGCAACAGCTCCACTGCTCGATGTCAAATGGGACCCACTCCCCTGTACTACTCAAAACGTGGCTTTCATAGATGCTAGCCACGAGTCCCTCACGCCCTCACGCCCTCACGCTCACCCCATGCCAATGTAATGGAGAGCCCCACACTGCAACATTCAGAGCCGCTTTTAATTTTTTTATTATGACGGAAAAAAAAAAAAAAATCTTTTGCCGCTTTGATTTTTCCGTAATATCAAATAAAAATAATGGATTTGGTATATCTTTGGGTCACCGATCGTTCATTTTGTTGACTAGTCGCCCAGCCCGCGTCTGATCATGACAACAGGACGGCTGAAATAGTGACGATCATGATTGTTAATCGACACGTAGTCACAACAGAAATAAGACACGTCTCCTTTATGAGGAGTCATTTTTAATTAATTTAGTGGTTGGACGGACGGGGGTGGACCATCCAGATTAGTCTTCTTCTCCCCGGGCTCCTCCGTGCGGTGCTTTTCGAGGCCCAAATGATTTCGTCGTAGTGTGTAATGGCTTGAAAGTCATTGATGGTTGTGGCTTTATTGAGAAATGCTCAGCCCTAGAACAAAAGTGAGCCTCCGTTAATGATAATTGAGGTACTACTAATCCATTTATGGGCAAACATAGATCCATCAGATGTCAAACACGTCTCATTCCGATGCCAAACACGTCTCATTCCGATGCCAAACACGTCTCATTCCGATGTGGAACAAGAATTCGGTAAACCCACCCCCCCCCCCTTTTTCTTCTCTAGCAGACGATCGGTACATGTCTTTGTCTTCTCAAATATGAATCCAAGACTTCTAAGCTCGCATTTAAGACTACAACGTAGTATTAACAATGTTTATTAATTTATTTCCTCCAAAAAATAAAAAATTAGAAATAACCTTCTTCTTGCTCACGAAGATTATTTCGGGATCCGTTAATAAGCGCTTCTCTTAACAAACGCTCATCACTGTTCTTTGTCAGGGTCAGACACATCAGCGTTGAAAAGTGATTTTCACTTTTTTGGGGGACGTATATTCACTTCTCAGCACTGATGTGCCTGCCACCTGACAAAGAGCAGTGGTTAGCATTCGTTAAAGTGATCATTTTTTTATCCGTTCACGATTATTTCTTTGTTGGAGAATATTCAGAAGTCAGTTTGAACAGAAGAACTCAACCATGTATTATTGTAATGTATTCAAGTGAATGGCCAGAAGAAATACTATGTAGAGTGATCCTAAAAGCATGGATGCATCATCAGATGCTTATATCATTTAATCAAACTAATTTTTAGTGTCGGCAATTTTTTAGCTCCCAATCTTCTATTAAACATATGACGCCTGGCAAGCTACATTCCAACAATCCGACTCAAGACCCTCTTTTTTTTTTTCGCTCAATGAAGGGAAAATATTAAATAGCTCTATTAATTAATAAATTCTGTCCCCCACGTACGAACAATGGTTAATTGAGGTTTAATTGCCTCCGGTCCTTCTCACAGGGAATTCAAACGTCTACCTAAATTGGTTGGGCGATCGAGTTTTTGAATGGTTGAAAGGAAAATTAATTATTCCTTCAAGACATTGCCAAATAAACCAACCAAGCTATATAACTTTTTTTTTTTACCTAACCGGATTTCAAATGTGGTGGGGAGAATACCGAGACCCTTATTAACCGATCCCGGTAAATCAGCCAAGTCCTAACTCTAGGAAAATTTACCGAAGACCAACCTAAGGAATCTTCGGAGATCCCTCGACCCCAAAAATGTTAAGGCCATTGACGAGAAACCTGATTACCGAGTACTTGGACACCACCCAGAAACATCAAGTTACTTATCTGACCTCTTGGTACCTAACTCCCCAAATATCTCGGAAATAGTCTCGGGTTGTCGCTTAAATCACTCGACATCGAAAGACTAGTCATAATGGTGAGGCATCAGGTACCCAAGAATCCCCGATAAGCTAAAGATATAAAGACCCCGACTACCTCGCCTAAAGATAAGCATAACCCAGAAACCGTTTTCAAGAGAGAATATTCTCTACAACTAACCTGACATATTGAGAAAATAACAGAGAGACCAAAGGGAGACGCGGCAAAAAATGTGAGAAAAAGCGATAAATGAGATCTCATTTGATACGTCACTACTCAACCCTATAAGTATAGGTAACAACTCACTTTTTCAGGCATGAGAAAACAGAAACCTTAATTGAGAAACCATTTTCTTTCACATTCCCCCTGTCATCTGACTTAACCGTCAGACAGCTAGAGGCCGGCCCCCCATCGGCGCCTAGCTTCCTGACTTTCTTTTTCTTCGTGTGGGCAATGTTCACTAAGCCAAGGACCTGGGGAAACCGTGGGACTATCTGACAAGTGTAAAAGTACCCACAACCCATACACCATCAGTTAGCGTCATCTATCAGGAATAGAAGGGTTTCCCTAAGAACCTAAGGTATGCATGGTTAAAACCAGGTAAATAACGGCTCAACACGACCAAGGTGCCAGAGTAAACGGCCAAAAAACCTCTGTCTCCAATGGAATACACCGCGAACTCCACAAGTGGCTATCTCAAACAGAGGATCCAAGGATTAACTACAAGTGTGCAGCTGCTGATGAAACTGAACCAAGAGATTATACAAGAGCTGAGGAGCTGGAAAGGCGAGCCCGACAACCATGACGTAGGATGGTCGGAACCCTATGCCCCTTCAGCCAGAAATCGTGACTAGGGACGTGAAGACAAAACAGGAAGTGCCACGGCTTCCCGATTCTGGGAGGCGAGCCATCTTAGGGAAAGGGTTTACACCCCTGACCTTTGGGAGGAAATAATGGAGGATGTAAGAAGGGAGATGGTGATCATAAAGGAAGCCATCAAAGGAAAAGCTCCGGTCACCATCGACGAACTGATCCAAAGGATGGACCATTCATTTACTCTGGAGGTAATGACTCAACCACTTCTTGACAAGTTTAAGCCACCTCAGATGGAGATGTTTGATGGCGGTAAGGATCTTCTCGACCATTTAGAGGCGTATAAGACGCATATGAACCTCCAGGTGGCCCCTGACGAAATCATGTGCCGGGCCTTTCCTACGATGATCAAGGGGTCCGCCAGAGTATGGTTTAGTCGGCTGAAACCTGAAAACATCCCAAACTTCACAAAGCTAAGTTGACAATTTGTCAGATACTTCATAAGCAGCCAGAGACACCAGAAACCTGCCACCTACTTGCTGAATATCAAGTAAAATAAAGGAGTCTCTATGAGACTACATGTCATGGTTTAATAAATAGATGTTATAGGTGGATGATGCCGAGGAGAAGGTGATTGTGACTGCTCTCATGGCCGGGCTGTTGCCCTCCAAGTTCCTCTTCTCTCTAAAAAAAATCTCTCGTCCCTCATAGCCGACCTCATGGTTAAGGCGCAACAACACATAAACGCTGAGGATACCCTCAGCGCCCGACGAGAGCGAGACGCTAGGACTAATTCACAATTAGACAAAAGGAAAAGACAACAGCAGTAAGCAATATGGGAAGAAAGGGGTAGTCGAGTAAGAGAAGGCAACAGTAACTGTGGGGTCAGGCCTCAGGTCAACCTTCCCCCAAACAAGTTTCAGAACTATACCCCCCTCAATGCACCCGTGGAGCAGGTGTTTTTGCTTATCAAAGATGATTCAAGCATCAAGTGACCTGAGAGAATCCAAGCCCCACCGGAGAAGAGAATCACGATAAGTACTGTCATTTTCACCGGGATCATGGCCACAACACTAACGATTGCTTTGACTTAAAGGAGCAAATAAAAGCCCTTGTCTAATGAGGGTAAATGCAGAGATTTATGGATAGACGACACCCAATTACGCGTGAAGACACCCGTCGAGACTCTTATATCCAGGAAGAAAGCAGGCCGAAAGGATTCATAGGAGAAATCAGGGTAATAGTTGGTGGGTTCGTTGGGGAAGGAGAGTCCAGATTAGTAAGAAGATCACATGTAAGGCATATCCATGCCGAAAGAGACTAGCAGATGATGATGACAGAAAGGCTGACCAAACATCACAAGATAGAGCACCTCATCATCACCTTCTCTGCAGAGGACGCCCGAGGTGTGAGTCAGTCACACGATGACACGCAAGTGGTGGTGTTAGTCATTTCAAACTACATTACGCACTGTATTCTCATTGACAATGGAAGTTCGACAGATATTCAAACTACATTACACCTTTAGTTGGATTCACGAGCGATAGGCTACTCCCACTAGGAACCATCGGCTTGTCAGTCACTACCGAGGCGGGAGACTAACGCGTCAGCAGAGTAGTTGATATCTTGGTGGTCGATTGCCCCTCTGCCTATAACGTAATCCTTGGAAGATAGGCACTAAATCGACTGAGGGCAGTCACCTCAACCTACCATCTTATGATGCACTTCCCAACTGAGGGGGAGTCGAGGAAGTTAGGGGAGATCAGGTGGCGGCCAAAGAATATTATATGGCCTTACTTAAATAGGAGCAGACCTCAAAGGAGACCATGGAAATCAATAGTCTCAAAGTTCGAGATAAAAGGACCCGGGTGGTGGTAAAACTAGGAGGAGAACTTGAGGATATTATTCTTTACTCAAACGCGCTAGACTAAGTGACCTGGGTGGGGTCAGACCTACCAGTAGCTTTTAAAAGACTATTGCAAAGCTTCTTTACCAAAAATCGAGATGTGTTCGCCTAGACACATGAAGACATGCTAGGAATAGGCCCCCGACTAGCTGTACATCGGCTAAATGTGAACCTGGCCTAAGGCCCATCAAGCAAAAGAAGATGAACTTTACTCTATAACGAAATCAAACAATCACAATGGAAGTGGAGAAATTGCTAATAGCCTGCTTCATAAGGGAGGTCCACTACCCCAACTAGTTGGCAAATCTACTTATGGTACGAAAGCCAAACGGGAAGTGGCGTATATGTGTCGACTTCACAGACCTCAAAAGAGCATGCCCCAAAGACAGTTTTCCACTCCCGAGGATCGACACTCTGGTGGACTCGACGGATGGCCACCAGACCCTTAGCTTCATATGGACGCTTTCTCAAGAGTACAACTAGAAAAAGATGCACGAGTCCAACCAAGGAAAAACGACTTTCATCATTGACCGGGGGCTTTACTGTTATAAGGACATGCCCTTTGGGATGAAGAACGCGGGGGCAACCTACCAAAGACTAGTCAACAAGATTTTCAAAAACCAAATCGAGAGAAACGTCGAAGTGTATGTGGACAACATGTTGGTGAAAAGCCTCCTAGCCGAGCAACGTTTGTCAGATTTAAGCGAGACGTTCCAGACCCTGAGGAAG
This sequence comes from Platanus orientalis, assembly GCA_025762735.1. NCBI lineage: Eukaryota > Viridiplantae > Streptophyta > Magnoliopsida > Proteales > Platanaceae > Platanus > Platanus orientalis. Next base: position 8,367 of record JAOXJP010018488.1, on the reverse strand, counting down.
CATAAGAAGAGGCTTAACCCCAGTAAATGTGCCTTCAGAGTATCAGCTAGGAAGTTCCTCGGGTTCATGGTTTCCCAATGGGGAATAGAGGCCAATCCAGAGAAGCTGAAGGCCATAACTGACATGCAACCACTGAGGAATACAAAAGAGGTGTAATGGTTGACTGGGAGGGTAGCAGCTTTGATCAAATTCATATCCCAGGCCATAGACAAGTGCTTTTCCTTTTTTGCCTTCTAAAAAAGACATTCTACTAGGACAAAGAATGTGACAAGGCTTTCCAAGAGCTTAAGGACCACCTCGGCTGTCTGTCTTTGATCAATTAGCCAAAGCAGGGCGAGGTGCTCTATGTGTACTTGTCAGTATCATAAACAACTGTTAGTTCAGTTTTAATTAGGGAAGAATGCGAGATATAAGCGCCAGTGTATTATACTAGTAAAGCCTTCAGAGGGGCGAAAGAAAAGATATTCAAGGGTTGAAAAGATAGTATTCACATTGGTTGTCACGACCCAATGACTAAGACCCTATTTCCAGGCTCACACCATTCGAGTGCTCACTGATCAGTCACTCAGAACCATACTGCACAAGTTAGAGGCCTCTAGAAGATTAGTCAAGTGGTCAGTAGAACTAAGTGAGTTCGACATCAAATACCATCCCCGGAAAGCTATCAAGGGTCAAGTAGTTGCGGACTTCATCACTGAGTACACTCATGCACTGAGGGAGGAGTCTGAGATGCAAGAACAACCAGAGAGAGAATAAGCAAGTTAGGTAAAGTGGGTTATACACGTAGATGGCTCCTCCACCAATAGCGCAGCTGGGGGAGGGGTTCTCTTGGTCACACCAGAGGAAAACGAGCTCGAGTATACCATCAGATTTGGTTTCAAGGCAACCAACAATGAGGTCAAGTACGAAGCAGTACCCACTAAACTACGCCTTGCCTATACACTCAAAGCAAAGTCGGTCAGGGTCAACAGTGACTCCCAGCTTATGGTGGGGTAAGTATAATGGGAGAACGAGACAAAGGGGGTGGATGAAATAATACCTCACCATGATAATAAAAGAGAGATCCTGATTCAGGCACTTTACCATACAGTGGGTCCCGCAAGAACAGAATGAAAAAGCCAACAAGTTAGCCAGACTCGCATTATTTGTCGCCAAAAATATCAAACCCAAGATCTTTGTTGAGTGTCTATCTAAGCCAAGTATCTAGGCAGAAGAAGATAAGGAAATCAACATGGCCAGCCCTGAGCCAGAATGGGCCAGCCAGATCATAAAGTATTTGAAGAATGGTGAGTTGCCCGAAGATATGGAAGAGGCGAGAAAAGTGAAAATATGGGAGATTTAGTATCTCTTTCTCGATGACACCCTCTATAAGAGGAGCTTCACCCTCCCCCTGCTCAGATGCCTATCCGAAGAGGAGACCGACCATGTACTCCGAGAAATACACGAAGGAATATATGGGAACCACTTGGGAGGCAAGGAGATGGTCCACAAAGCCATTGGGGTAGGATACTATTGGCCCTCTATGCAAAAGGATTCAGGTCTGCTTGCCCAAAAGTGTGACAAGTGTCAGAGATTCGCCAACTTTTACAGTTAGTCCCAATAGCTGGACCCTAGCCATTTTCCTAATGGGGAATTGACATTGTTTGGCCACTTCCCAAGGGAAAAGGACAGATGAGGTTCTTGGTAGTGGCCATCGACTATTTCACCAAGTGGGTAGAGGCTAAACCCCTGGCAAAAATCACTAAGAAGAACATCTGTGACTTCACCTAGAAGTCAATCGTTTGTCAGATTGGGATTCCCCGAGTTATCATCACTGACAATGGCAAGCAGTTCGATAATGTTCTATATCGAGAATTCTATGCTGAACTCGGGATCAAGAATCACTTATCTTCCCTAGCTCACCCCTAGGCCAACGTCCAAGTGGAGATCACCAACAGGACGCTTTTGGGGCTAATCAAGAAAATACTCAAGGACTCCAAGGGCCTTTGGTCCGAGGGACTGTCAAGCATCATTTAGGCATTCTGCACCATGGTAAGGACTCCCACAGGGTAAATTCCATTCCTATTAACATTTGGAACTGAGGCGGTGATACCGGTCGAGATTGGAATGACCACGCATAGAACAACGAACTTCGACTCAGGGAAGAACGAAGAAAGCCTCAAGAACAATCTCGACTGGCTGAAAGGGAAAAGGGGCAAGCTACACTTCGGACGGTCGCCTACAAACAAAGAATGGCTAAGTATTATAACTCACGAGTCAATGCAAGAAAATTTATAATCAGAGATTTAGTGCTCAGAAAGGTGAGTCTGGCGACACAAGACCCGACAGAGGAAAAGCTGAGGCCAAAGTATGAAGGACTTTACCGAGTAACACCTTGTAATATGCCCGGGACCTACCACCTCAAGATGATGTAGGGGGAGCCCCTGCCATGACCATGGAATGTAAAGTATTTGAGAAAATATTATCAATAAAATTGATGTTATGACTAATGAATGAAATGTCCTTACTCTACAGAGCCAGAAAAAGTTCCAATGTCTCATGCTCGGGTTATAAGATTAACCCCCAGGTTACAAGACTGACCCCAGGCCACAAGATTGGCCCATCCTCCCAAACCTTTACGCATTATGTCCAGGTTACACGACTAGCCTTTGTATTACAAGATTAACCCCCATTTCACAAGACTGACCCTAGGCCACAAGACTGGCCCGTCCTCCCAGACCCTCGTGTCCGGGTTACAAGACTAGCCCTTGGGTTATAAGATTAACCCATAGGTCACAAGACTAACCCCAAGCCACAAGACTGACCCGTCTTCCTAGACCCTTGCGCCTCATGTCCGGGTTACAAGACTAGCCCTCGGGTTATAAGATTAACCCTCGGGTCACAAAGTTAATCCCAGGTCACAAGATTAACCTTAAGTTGCGAGATAGACCAATTTTTCACAAGAAAGAGAACAAAGCAAGAAAAAGCCTCACAAATCAATAAAAATAAAGAAGCCTGAGGCACATTAGGACGCACGTATCACCACAAGAATCGATCCCCCAATACCAAGTAAGTGCAGCTACATCCTCTCGCATGAAAAAACAAATTTAAGTAAGAATTTAAGAATACCTAGTGGCATTGTTAAAGAAAGGCCCCCACATAGGGAAAGGGCTCAAGCTCAAAAGAATGCCACCGGGAACCCTTATCACCTAATACCATGAGAGATCAGATGAGCCTTCTTCCTTTTTTGTGTTTAAGGATAGGACACCCTTCACCCGAGATCATAACCCCAAGACGCATCTACTCTTGGAAAGCTCAGTTTCCATTACTTACCTTTATTCGTCAATAAAATATTAACCCTAAGGCGTACCTATACTTAGAGAAATTTCACTTTGTCTGCCCCCACTCGGTTAAAAGTTAATTACCCCGTGATGCACTCATACTTAGAAAATTTTGATAAATATCCCTACACTCTTAGGATCCCTTACCCCGGCTTACCCAGATACGTATGGGAACACAAGAAGAAATTACCACGACACATATCCACACTTAGAAAAATTTAAAAAGAAAGATTGCAGCCAGGATACAATACTCATAGACGAGGGTAAAAGAAAATTTTTATTCATATAGTAAGAGTTTATAAAAAGAAAAAAAGAAAAAGGAAAGTACAACTATAGTTGGGAGTCGCCTTCCCCCGAGTCTACTTCTCCCAGGGCGACTTCTCCTTGGGTAGCTTCTCCTGAGGCAACCACCCATGTTTCCTCGACCGCTCCCTTTCCTTCTTCTCTTTGGTTGGTTTCTTCCTGCCCTCCTTGACCTCTTCCTCCCCCTCATCAGGAACAATAGAGGTGACGTTGCAATCGGGGAACGCCTCCTAGAAGTTCTTGAACCCTTCTAGGAAGTACCCAACCTTGATGATCTCAAAGGCATCCGAGGCTAAATATTTGGTCATGGCCGCCTCGAGGGCCCTTCAATGATTCTCTCCCTCTCTGACTTAGCCTCGATGTGTGCTAGCTCCACGGCCTTGGCGACTTTCTTGTTCACCACCGCCTCCAAGGTTGTGGCAAACGTATCCTCGACCACGATGTGGTGATTCCTCTCTACCCCAAGCTTGACTCTCGCCTGGGCAATCTCCCTCTCGATAGCCCGTAAGCATGCCATTAGATCTTCGATATAGGCCTCGTGCTTCGTGACCCGGGTGACCATGCTGGCGCTGGAACACTAGAGCCATTTAACCTTGTCCTCGAGGGCACAGATCTGGGCCTTGGCGCTCTTCTGAGTGGCCTTAAGTTCATTCTTAGCCTAAGCGAGGTGGTTAGGGGCATCACCTTGGACCTGCTCACTGAACTTGAAACTCTGGATAGAGGCCATCATTAGAGCTACAGTCTGGAAAGATAGAGTCAGGTCAATATAGAAATGACGAAAAAAAAACAAAGGGGAAGAGATTTTTTACCTTGGCCGCACATAATGCATCATGTCTGGATGCAAGGTAGAAGAGGAGAGGTTTTTCTTTAAGTACTCAAGATCCTCAAGGGGAACGCCCCCCAAGATATAGTCCCCCTCAGGACACGACTTTAATAGCCAAGAGGTAGGCCCCATTGAGGATTCACCAATCTCTAGGACTGAGGAAGAAGGGGCCACCCGGGTGGAAGGAGTTGCCACGATTGTCAACAGACGGGCGGGGGCCTCGAGGACAATGACAAGAATGGTAGTGGCAAGAGCGACCTTGTGAGAATCCCCCGCTTGGCCCTTGGTGGCAGGAGCGGGAGGAGACCGGACTATTTCCTCCTCTAAATCTACGACTGGAATGTCGGCAGTGGAAGCGAGATGAGGTGTGGGCTGGGCGGTCTGAGTTGGTGCTATTTTGGGGACGACTTAGGGAGCCCAAGATTCAGAAGGCCCCCCGAGGATAAGATGTCGCTTCCTCTTCTTTGAGGACATGGCTGCCACTGCCTTACCAACTACTTTGGCCTCCCAGGCTTGAGCTATGAACTTTATGTTTGTCTTCATTGCTACACAAAAAGTAGACCTGAGGTTAGAAATTAATCAAAAAGGAAAAAAGGAAAAAGAAAAGAAAGAAAGGGACCTGAGAGATATGAAATAAGGGTGAGTTACCCGAGTCTTGACCGAACCCGCACTGATACAATCGCTTAGGTGTAACTAGGTCGGGGAAGGAGTGGGACAGGTAGTTCGTGATGTCCCGGATGCAAGCCTCCTCCTCAGGGGTTAACTTATCTACTTCAGAAACTAATACAAAGGGGGGGGGGAACGCATAAGGCCATAGACAAAATAAAGAAACTTAAATAATAATAATAATAACAAAACAATTATGAAGAACGACAGATCATGACTCACCTATTGGGCCGATGGCTGACGCCCAACCCCGGTTGAACTTCACGACGGGGACCTTCCCAGGGAGATACTCTAAGCCTTCACCAGAAGAGAAAAAATACTGGCTCCTCCACCCACTGTTGGAGCTCGGGAGCCTAGTTATCGAGGTTGTAGTCGGGTTTTAACTAGCAAAGAAAAACCACCTTGACTCCTGCTCATTTGGGCAATAACAGTGAAAGAACTCATTGAGGGTGAGGTGGGCTCTCCCTTGAAGGTCAACTCCCATAGGATCATGCACCCTATGGCTATCTGCCAGGCATTGGGCATCAACTGCCTTGGTGCCAATCTAAGGCAGAATAGCAGTTCCCTAAAAATATAAGAGAATTGAAAACCTAAGACCCGCCATAAGGGTCTGCTCGTACAATGTTATGCTACCGACATGGGCCTCAAAGGCTCGGGTGTCCCCAGGGGCAAAAAGGAGGACCCTCTCGAGAATAAGAAAAGTGAAATAATACTGAGTTAGGGTTCGTTCCCCTAACACAGAGCCATAGCTAGCAACGGTGAAATCTTGCTCAGGAGCAATCTCCCTCGCCACCTCTTGGGTAGTAGATGGACCCGGCTTAGTGGCCTGCTCCGTGGGGTTTTGTCAGACCTTCAACCAGTCGTCGATCCCGTTAACCATTCGATCGACGGTGTCCTCAGACACCATTGGATAAAGGGTTACAGAAAAGGAAAAAATAGGAAGGAAAACAATACAAAGGCGTCGAAAAGAAAGGAAGAGATAAAAATAAAGATGATAACAAAATAATGAAAACAGATAAAGACCAATTAAATGGAGCTACAATACAGTAAAAACTAAGGTACAAAGTAAAAACGGAATACTTGGGAAAGAGAGAAATTGGGGAAAGGCACCAGAGACAGTGGATAACAGGTGCTCGGAAACAGGAAAAACGCCGGAGACAACAAATAAAAATAGCCCAGAAGTGTGGTAGTGTAATAGGGGCCGGAATGAACAATGATTGAACGCCAGGGAGCAGAAAACTCGTCAAAAGTCACCTAAGACTAAGAAAAGGAATACGAGAGATAGAAAGGAAAGATAGAAAAATCCAACCATGTTTCAAAAGAGATACTTATAGGCAACCTTGAGTATTCTCAACCCTATGCGTGTCACGTATCCATAGGTAAACGAAATCAACCCAAAAAACGAGACAACATGCGAATCTCGAAATCTTTAAGAGGTTTAAATTTGACCGTTCGATGATATAGGGATCTGAAAAGACACAATGCTTGACATGACTCATAACCGATGTTAGCACGCCCCATTGGTTACCGAAATCCATTAAATACAAGACCATCATTAGTGCCTATCCCCAGTCAATGTCACTTTGATAACTGAAACGACACACCACCTGCACCGAAATAAACAATAACGATCGCAAACCATTCGTATTCCCAAGTTATGCATAACCCTGGACTCGGGAATAAGGGGACAACTGATGGGAAGAATACTGAGACCCATGTTAATCAACCCCGGTAAATCAACTTATTGACTTTCTCTTTCTTTGTGTGTACAACAATCACTAAGCTAAGGACTTGTGGAAGCTGTAGAACTACTTGACGGGTGTAAAGATACCCACAAATCGATACACCATCAAAATGTAAGCTTCTCTGGTATGGAAAATGAGTCACTTACACATGAAATAAATAAATAAAATTATGTAATGAGCCTCATACCTTTATCTCCATTCCTCCTCCATAACTCCTACACCAAATAAAATTTATTCCAATATAGGTTCGGGAGCTTTGAGTAGCTTCCAACAACTCCTAATTTGCAGGATCCAAACATACATAACACGGGAAGTTGGATCATGGGTTTCAAAAGAATGTCGGAGTAGTGATAGTCTTAAGACTTTTACGTTACGTTGATAAATAAAAATGAAAAAGTAATAATTATTTTTAATTATTATCATCGTTGTAAAAGCCCGTATTTTGTTATAATTTTCCATTAATTTGCTAATTTGTATGTGGGCGTTGTATCACAAACTTGGTTCAAAACCCATCCTCACCTAATAAATTAACCACTAGTGTTTATCTATCAAAAAATAAATAATATCTTTAATATTATTTTTACAATGTCAGACATTGCAATAGCAGCCTATTATGACCATATTAATGATTGAAAACAGCCACTATCATTAATATGTTTTAGGGATTTTTGATAAATTTATTTCAACATTTTTGGCAAAATTGCCAAATAATAAGGTAAAATACTGAAATCGGTTGTTAGCGATGGTTAATTCCTTTTTTAACCCTATATTAGACAGTAGTGTTGAGTTACTTGTGTGTAGGGACCATGTTTCTTGTGGTTCCTAACGTCAGGATGATGTCAGGGTAGTTAGTAGAGAGGACGACGAAAGAGAGTTACAGGGAGAGAGAGAGAGAATTACAGGATGTTGTTTCTTTATTATGAATACGATGTTGTGGTTTACAAGTGATAGAATGCTATTACACACAGAGTTACAGGCTACCAACAGTGGAGACTCCTATAGCGAAGACTCCTACAGCGAAGACGGTCCCAGCGTTTCCGTCATGATACATGGCTAATCTGATGCCTTACCAAGACATGAAAGACCAACAATTCTAGCTGGTGTTGCATGCAAAAAAAAAAAAAAACAAAACAAAAACAAAACAAAAACAAAAAAGCAGAACGACATTGTGCATGCTAGTCTTGGGTATCCAATTACACCGGAAAACAAAAAGTAATGAATAAAAAGCAAAAAAAAAAAAAAAAAATTCTATATAAGAAAATTGAATATTTGTAACCGACCTTCATGCGACAGACAAACTACTTCTGGCTATGTTTCAATGTACCGAAGTTTTGTGGAGATCTTCCAAAACCACAAAGTTCGTTTTGCAGGTATTCTATATATAAACAACAAATGGGAGAAGAGAGAGTTGCAGAATGAAGATAGAATCGGAGAGAGGTGGGGGAGATAGAGGATGATTAGCAGATTAGGAGAGATGTAGAGATGGAGTCAGGAATGTACAGGTATAGAG
>JAOXJP010018487.1:0-31725 GCA_025762735.1 Platanus orientalis | reverse complement strand
TAAGAGTGTAAGGTCTACGGTCATGTCAATCCCACGGAGGTGAATAACACAACCCATACACACTGAATCTGCTAACATGGTCTTCCCTAACGAGACAGATACAGCTAACTCATAGTCTAGTGGTACTGGTGAAATATCAATAGAGTCTACAAGTCTAGCAGATATGAAAGAATGCATAAATCCAGGATCAATCAAAACTCTAATATCATTGTTAATTATTGAGGCCGAATACATTGTAGCAGGGAGTGGATGCACTTAGCTTCTATGGATGAAGCAAATGATGAAAGACTATGGTCTCAAACAATCCATCATGAAATTGTTTGTGGACAACAAAAGTGTGATTCAAGTCTCAAAGAACCTTGTTCAACACTCTCAAATGAAACATATAAACAATAGGCATCACTTCATACAGGATTTAGTAGGAGTGATTTCCCTTGAGTTTGTTGAAATTGAAAATCAATTGGCTAACATTTTCACAAAGCCTCTTGATTCTAAAAGGTTCAAGCACTTGAGTAGTGCAATTGGGATGTGTGAGATTTAAAGAATGAGAGATATAGGGCATGTGTACAATATCCAAGAATTTCAAGCTAAACTGTGCATTTTCTACACAATCAAATCGATCCAGATCCCACCGAATCGATCCGAACTTGCTGGATCGATCTAACACAAAGGTTTCGTGTGACAACAAACTGTCAGGCTTTATAAAAGGCCAAATATTCTTGCCTTCCCTCATTTTTCCTCTTTCAAACCTTTCTTCCTTGTTTCCTTTAAAGTTCCTCACCTTTTTTCTCTTGCTAAACCATTCCAATGGCTCCACACAATAAGGATGATCCCAAAGGGAAGAGTATGGCGCCTTCCAAAATGCCTATTCAAAAGAAATCATAGCCACCTCCCATGAATTATGGTGCTTTTCTTGATGCCTCATGCCTCTCCAACTACAATCATTACTTCTCATAGAGGCCAATAGCAGTGGAGTGCCACGTCGACTCCAAGACCCTATTCGACGTGCTCGTAGGGTATGAGCTCATTCATAGAGGTTGGGATCCCTCATGACTATTGAGGGAGTTATTTAAGAGGAGGCAATTTAGGTGTTTTGGTCCAACATTAACAACTCTAACCTCAACGACCTCACCTTCCACATAGAGGTCTATGGAGTACAGATGGACCTTGATCCATCAATGCTATCCACTTTGCTCAGGATAGCTAGGCCTACAAGGTAAGTGGTTCGGTTCCCCCCAGAGGAGCTTGACAAAGTCATTATCTCTGAGGTCTTTAGTAGTGAGGGCATAACATGGTTCAGGAAGCTACAGGCCACTGAGTGCCTACTCGATGTGAGATTTCTTAATTTGATCTTCACCTATAATTTGTTCCCAACCACACACAACAATGACATGCCAGACACCATGGTTTATGTCATCTAATCTCTCCTTACCAAAAAGGAGGTCGAAATCACAGCCATTATGTGCCACATCATCATCTCGGAGGCACACAACTCCAATGCCTCCCAATTCTTCCCTTATGGCATGATGATCACATGCCTATTGGAGGTATGTGGGATCACATTTCTGAAAGATTCCACCACCATGAAGCAGGGTGCCTAAATTGATCAGTCTACTATTCACTAGATGCAATGAGAGGGCATTAATTCAAAGAAGTGGAAGACTGCCCCCTCTGAGGCTAACCCTTCCACTGCTGCAGCATTATCATCTCTAGCACCTCCAATACTATCGGAGGTTTCCCCACCTACAGAGACTTCTACACCTCCTCCTTCTACAACCACACCAACACCTCCTACACACTAGGGCGAGCCCTCAGTGCCTACCTAATGCGTGAGACCTTGGAAGGTCTTGAGGAGCTGTTGAGCCGGATCATTGGCCATTTAGAGAAAATTACATATAAGCTCAATAGTATTGTTCTTTGAGTGGAGCACCTCGAGAGCATTGTGGCTTTATAGCTTCCACCTCACCCCAGTGTCCCTTTAGACTTTCACACCCAGGGCGACAAGGACGAGGAGAGAGATGAATGACTATAAGGAAAGAGCGATACATGTTTTGTAATTTTCCTCACATTTTTGTATCTAGAAATATTTGTACTTCAAATGTTAAATATCAATGAAAATTTTCCTTCTTTATAATTCTTGCCTTCTATTCTTATGTTCTTATCTATGTTTGTTAATTTCATGACAAAAATGGGGAGAAAAATATACATGGATTTAAGGGGAAGCTAACATGGATGCATAGCTGTAGGGGGAGCTAATATTAAAAGATTCGTGCAGATATTCAAAAATTCAAAAATCTTAATCTTAAACGGTATTCCTTCCCTAATCTAATGAACAAAAATACAATGAACAACTCTTCACATCATTCACATTGCATTTCATATGCTTGCTTGCTTGCATGTGTGCTATTTATTCATTTGATTCTATTATTAGTGGCTTGAGAAAAATATTTTGTGTCAAATGTGATTTCAGGACTTTGAGGATAAACTTCTGAGCATAAAGGTTGAATTGAGAACCCAAGCACACATCAATGGGAGTTCAAGAGTACAAGGACACATCATTCAGTCTTTATTTATGTGATTGTATAACTCTTGCATATCATGGAGTCTGTAAATTCATTGCATATTTTCATTGTACTCTATCCATGTATTTATTTGTATTTTATCATGGAATTGCCAGAGGGGGAGATTGTTGATGTAATTGTCAATTCCACAATGTATAAAATATATGGAGTGGTAGATTAGGCATGGCATGAGCATAGTGCATAAGTGGTCATGATCGTAATCATCAACTATCCTTAGGTCCCTTTGAAGACAAACTCCAAGCACTTGAATCCAAGGAAGGATCCTTCCCCAAGCTGTAGGAGTTCCGGACTTAAAGATTAAAAGCATCATCTAACTCAAGAAAGGCATATGGAGGTAAAAATAATGATGGACACAGGTTTAAGAGACCTACCAACCTTTATATAGCTTGATGGACCAAGTCATGGCTTTTCCATAAGTCCTAAGAAGCTTGGGTACAGGATTAAGGAAAAATAGCATTAAAATAAGGGAATCGAATTGATCCAGGGGGTGTCGGATCAATCTGCGCTTACCAAATCAATCTAAGGGGCTATCAGATCGATCTGACATGGCCCCCAAATCAATCCAGCATGTCTCAGGACATTTTGTCTTAGATGTCGGATCAATCCAATAGTGCCAAATCGATTCGATATCGCAGAATCACAAAAAAATGCATGGAATAAAATAAATTACACAATGGGAATTATTTTTTTGTTGGGGATTATGACAAATCAAGGGTGCACGACTTAGCTCATCCCCTATAAGTACATTAAAGTTTTCACTGAGTTGCACAACACACAAGAACATCAAGAGAGATTTTTGTGCAATGAGAAGAAAACCTAAGGCATTCAACCCTCTAATTAGTCAAGGCTCTATTTATGAACCTTCATTGAAGATCTTAAGAGCCTTCTAGTGCTTCCCAAGCACTCTATACTTGAAAATCGAGAGAGGGAAGCAAGGAGAAAGGTTTACTCTCAAGTAAAGCTTTATAAGAAGCTCCAAGAAGCAACGTAGCATTGTTTGGGAGCTTGGTGGAAAAGTAAAGCATATTAGCTAATCAAGGAGTATTCACCATTCATTGAATTACATGCAATACTACAACCTTATGAGGTAATTCATAATGACTCAATTTAATTCATAAGACCTTAGTACCTCTACAGAAGACACTGGAGGTTAAACCACTCTCGCCGGAGACACTGGGAGTGGACCTTGGCACTACCGCCGGAGACATCGGTAATGTAGACTTAGCACCTCTGCTAGAGACACCAAAGGTGTAGACCATTCCCACCGGAGACACCAGGAATAGATTTAGCACTCGCTGCAGACACTGAGTGTGGATAGGGTTTAGAATTTTACCTTAATTGTAATTGTATTCAATATAAATAAACTCTAATAGTTCAGTGTGAGCTTTGACAGTGGACGTAGGCTAAGTGCCCAACCACTATAAAACTATGTGTTGTGTGATTGCTTATGTGTTGCAAATTATCTCTATCTCTCTCTCTCCATCTTGGCATGATCATTAGCTCATAAGTGTTCTTCCATTATAACCATATCTACATTGCAAAAGAACATCACTGCTAATTCCCATTATATAACACTTGGATCTTAACAAAAATTAATTCAATAAGACAAATGTATTAATTTTCCTATTACAAATTGAAAATTAATTAAGGGGTACTCAAAAAAAATTATTAAATCCTATTCACCCCCCGCTAGGATCAAAAGGCTTTCACAAACCTAACCAATTCTGTGAATTTGGCCTTATACTGTAAGACCGTCTTATTTCCTTGTATAAGCTCTATGAACTCCTTCTCCTTAGCATCACAAACACTATATGGGAAGTAATAATTATGGAAAGCTCTAAAGAAAACACTCCAAGTGAGTGGTTCACCTTCCTCTAGTGGGAAGGTATCTCTAGTAGCTCTCCACCAATGTTTAGCTTCACCTTTCAGCCTAAAGATTGTAAAAAAAGCCTTATGAACCTTTGTGCAACCAATCACATTGAATATTTCTCTAATTACATTTTCCATGTTTCCCCTTCCGATGGATCTAAGGATCCTTTAAACTTAGTAGGCCCCATCTTCCTGAACTACTCTAAAGCACTAATCCCATGCTCAATATTCATGTCCCTGGCAATCACATGGCACTGCACTACATATACTAGTTCCCTGATAGCTCTAAATGCTCCGTTCTCGTCCTCAGCCTTAGCCTGGTCAGAAGAAATGAGGGTCCTATAGGGTGGCATCTTTTCCTAAAAATAGTCAAATAAACTTAATGTCAGACTTCTTAAAAAAATCAAATCATCCTCAAATATGTTAGACTTTATCAAAACCAGATCATATCATATCACTTTAAATTCTAATACATTTCTAAGATCTCATTTTAATATTCTGATGTTCTTTTCCTATGATTTTCTTGTTTTGATTGTTTCTAAACCTAAAATGTCTACTATTCTAATTCTAAACTTAGAGCTCCATCAGATAGTCTACATAACCTTAAACCTGGAGCTCTTAACATTTTTATTTGTCTACATAATCTTCAAAACTTTGAGCTCTAATACCAACTCAGTCGCGCCCTGAAACCTTTACCATTAGGGTCATGAATTTTGACACATAATATCACATCATTCATACATATCTTATAAATTTACTTATAAATTTTTCGCTCATTCATTTTCATTCATACGCAGTGGAATTGCATATCAAAATTATAACCATCCACATTCTCATAAATTAACCTGTAATAAAATTCTATATTTCTCATAATCTTGAAATCAATCCATAAATATACCTATCAAACTTTTAAAACAAATCCGGTGCATTTACGTTCTTGAAAAACCTCAAAAACCTTCTTTGAAAACCTTTTTACTTTGCTTTAAAACCATTCAACAACAAGAGCAGAAATTTGCAAAATAAGGTTGGATCAATTCTAGGAATCTAAGGAATTCAAAAATGAAATTAGTTTACATGGGTTCTTACCTCTTGTGCAAAATCGTTCCTAAGCTTTGTTATTTAGAAAAATATCCAAAACCTAGCTTTTCCTCCCTTTTCTCTTCCCTTTTCTCTTCCTCTTGCTCTTAATCCTTTCTCTAGGGATTCTATGTCTCTTTAGGTCATGTTAAAACCTTCATATAGGTCCACAAAGAGTCCCCACACATTTGGGGAGTTTCTAATTCAACACCCCCCCAAAATGAGTTTCTGAAACTTTTCCACGTCGGGCAATTGATTGGGAATAGCTTAATCAATCAAGCTACCTAGGCCGGATCTATCAGGCCCCTTAGGCCCAATCAATAGGGGGTCCTCATGATCGATTGGCTAGGTCAAAATTTATTTTCTTGGTTTGACCCTTGCTCACTAAACGCCAATATCTTTTTTATTCAGTGCTTGATTCAGTTGCCACTTATTTTATTGGACTCTAGACTTCTATGCCTATCCAATGACATAAAGTTTGCTCACAAATTCTTCCTACATTTTTGTCGATGTCTCTCTAAAGTTTTGCTAATTTACATATTAGTACCGAAATGTCTCTAAAGTCATCCTAGAGGGGTTGAATAGGATATCAAACTTATTCTACCCTTTCTTTCCAATGTTGGAATTGATTTTAATCTTCTTAAGTGTGTGTGTGCAACAAAGTGCTTACTCAAGCAATTAAATAAATGCGTAGTAAATAAAAAAGATATGAGCACAAATAGAGAGAGACAAGCAATCACACACTCAATCCACAACACAAGATTTGTAGTGGTTCAGCACTAAGGCCTACATCCACTCTTATAAAGCTCACTATGAGCTTAGATATATTTCATTTAGATTATCACATACAACCTAGGTCAACATACAAAACCTAACTACTTGCTCACGAGCAAGCTACATAACAACACTCGGTGTCTCCAACGACAGTGCCCTACTTCCGATGTCTCTAGCATAGGTAGTAAAGCTTCTGATATCTTCGATGGAAATAAAGCAATAGATGATGAATGAATATACAAATGAATTCAAAATGAATAAGAAGTATTACCACTAAGTTGGTTGATGTTGTTGTTCTTACCACATGTGGAAGTGCTCCTTGTTAAGCTGGTTTACCTTATTCACCCACTTCTTCTTCAAGCTATAGCACTAAAGCTTTTTCAGCTAGACCAACCATAAAGCGGTTTCCACTAGGGATAATCCAAACCACACCTCTCAAGTAGATGTTAGCTAAGTTGAGCTGAGAGTAAACCAATAGAGATTTTCTTGAGGAACTTTCAAGTTTAGAGCTCAAGCAATGGAGGAAGAGGGTTTCTCACCCTTTGTGGCTCTTTTTAAAAAAGAAAATAACATTCTCTTGAATGCTTGAAGATCTTATTTCCCTAATGTGAAACATTTTCTTTTATAGAGGTCGAAAAAGGCTCATAATCCTTGAATTGGAATCTTTTCAAACGGGCAAGAGAAACTGGTCATTAATTCAAAACAAAGTTTTGGCAGATTCCTAAAATCCTCAACCTTGATTGATCATGGGGTCATTTTTTCGTGACCTCCAAAATATGCTCAGGGTGTCCAGGTGGTGTGAGCCCACCTTTAAGTCACAACTAGACCATGATCAATCATGGACTTTGTGATCGATCTTAGGGCTTTTAGGACCCATGTAGTGATTGATCATGGAGAAGGGGCCTAGTCCTTAGGAGACCAAAAAATCTGTTTGTGGTCGATCATGGGCTTTATGATCTATCATAAATAGTGAATTCTCCATACTACACTTTTGTGATCAATCATGGGGTTTGTGATCGATCACAAACAATGAGTTTTGTATATTCACTAGTGTGTAAATCTTTGGGGTGTCCATATCCACTTGGGATCATTTTGGGGTGTCCAACCATGTGTGGGGACAAACCTTGAGTCATACTACATGAACCCTATGAAGCTACATGCATGTCTTTACCTTCTCGAGTGTTAGAGCCCGGCTTGAGTCTTGGTTTTCACCGCTTGATTGTTGGAGCTTCTTCCACACATCTGCCCATAAATTTGATAAATGATGCTCTTCCATCAACAATCTCCCCCTTTATCAATTCCATAGAAAAAACCATATCCTTGGCCATTGCCACTAGGCACACTTGCCCATTCCCCCAAAATACATCATTAGGCCAAATGCCTTATCCCCACATACAACATAATGACACATTGTCCAATCCCCCGAAATAAATGTCAATCATCTCCAATACAAGATACATATAAAAAAATTCATTCACAACTTGGGTATCTTGACTTGCTCATCAACACTTGCACACAATCAACACACATACCTTCTTCAAGCCATATGTGAAGCATATATTCTTAAAACATGTAAAAGTATGCATATGGGAAAATGTGTAAGCCAATGCAAATAAATGTGTTCATTTTGGATTCAAGATTGGCAACAATTAACAGTTTTTACTTAAAGATTGGCAAAGTGTATATTACCCCCATATTTGTATGCTTCCCCATATTGCATACAAGCTCTTGAGTGTATACTTTTGCAAAAGTAACACTCTATGTACTTTCTCCCCCATAAGTATAAAACCCCACATGCTCTCCCTCATGGAAAGCAATCCCCCTCCCCCACACACTCTATAGTGTATACTACTCCCTCTCCCTCATATGGCTAAAGCCAAGTTTGTAATTTTCCTCGCCCTTTTTGCCATGAAATTGGTAAAGTCTAGCAAAAATTATACCATAAGAAGTAGAATAAATAACAATAAAGCTAAACAAGAACAAAAAG
The DNA here is from genome assembly GCA_025762735.1 of Platanus orientalis. NCBI lineage: Eukaryota > Viridiplantae > Streptophyta > Magnoliopsida > Proteales > Platanaceae > Platanus > Platanus orientalis. The sequence continues at coordinate 23,436 of JAOXJP010018487.1, read as the reverse complement.
GAAATTCAATTAATGATAATGAAACTGAGTACAAGTATTGTCAGTCAACAAAAAGTTATATGGCCCAACGCCAATACATAGAGTCAAAAGAAGAAAAACTATCATCTGGAAAAAAAATTGTCATATAGATAAGACAAATGACCATTGTGGCCGCATAAAAGCACCACAAACATAACAAGGAGATGCTAATCATCTCCCACCTCATACTCTAAGCCCTTAGACTCAACTCTCTCAGCACCTTCCTCCTCATCATCAATAGCTTAATCACCCATCCCGTGATCACCAACAGACTCGTCACCTTCATCCTCATCATCTTCTCCCTAAGTTATGCCATCCTCATCGAATGCATCAGTGAACTCCTCATCAGGGTAATCAGTTGTGTTGTTGTTGGCTGATTCAAGAACTAGTGGGTTCTTAGGAGTAGAAACTCTGATTGCTACCAACTTTAGGTTAGTAGTGTTCTTCTTTTGGTTGTGAACAACCTTAGAGAGCTTCCTGAATATTGTGTACATCAGGGACATCAATGTGGCCTTGGTGGGGGCCAATGCAGCCTTAGCCGGGTTCAACTAGACACCCTTCAACTTCGGGTTCATGACATTTTCAACCAACTTCATGGGGCTCAAACTCCTAATTGTAAAGGGAGGAGTAGGGCGCCAAAACACGAAAGAGCACCTAGTGTGCCATGAGAATCTTGGTTATGAGGATAGGGAAAGGGATGCTCCCTATGGAGTGCTTGGCTCTTATAGTCTTGAGAATCAAATAACAAATAACTGAAGGAAGATCAATCTTGGCCCCACAAGGATGTTTTCTATGAGGTAGGTTGTCTAAAGAGTGAGATTTTTTTGGTGGGTCATCGGGATGAGGTTGTAGGAGAAAAATCGCCTAAGAAACTTCACTGTGGGCTTGCAGAACTTGCAAGGGAGCTTGATTCCCCAACTGACAAACTGTGTGCACAGGTGGTCTATCAAATCTCCTTTTTCTCCCAAGGTGAGCTTTTTAATGGGAAACTCTATCCCATCTACTTCCTGCATAATCCTGAGAAGCTTGGCTATGTAGTCTGGATTCATAGAAATTGGACATCCATACATGGTGGACTATAAGGAGTTATCCTAGTTGTTCTCCCCAAACACATTAGAGTATAAAATCTGTACCTCTTCATCTTAGATGGGTCCCTGGAGGTTAAAATAGGGAAGCCACCTGCGAGCCCTCATCTACTTGTACAGATCCATGGTTCAGAGTACCTCAATGTCCATGTTACGCTTAATGATAAATTGACTCTTGGAAAAGATCTTCTCGAAGGATTCGAGAGAATTCTTATCCTGGAAGGGAGTAATACCACCTTCCTAATGCCCTTTTATTCTCTTTCACCCTTGAGAACCTTCCCCCATTGGTCTCTTGCCTCTATCTGTAGCAGGAGGGGTTTTCTAGGATGCACCATCCTTCGAAGACTTGGACACTCATGTTACAAGCTTCTTTTGCACCGTTGTGATTTGAATGAGGGGGATGTAAGCAACGATCCCAATTTATAGGGATGAAGAAGAAATCCAAGCGTTTAGAAGAGAAGTAGAAATGTTTGGAGCCTAAACGACTAAGAGGGGAGCTTAATCAATTCGTTTTACAGGTGAATGAACTTGACAAAATGTGGTTTAGGGCTTTAAAAGAGGGTTTGAATTTGCATGTGAATTTTTGGATGAAACTGCCCTCGTGATTAATTATAAGGTTTGTGATCGATCATGCCTCATGATCGATCATAAACCCAGTGATTGATCACAAATGTTGATCCTCTCCTATTTCAGCATCTATGTGTATGGAGTGGGGGCCACTCCTGGTCTATATGCTACACCACGTCATATGGACCCTAAGCACTCTAGTTTGAGTCTCTAGTACTCATCCCATAGCACACAACCCTATAGCACTCCTTAGATATTCAAACCTCCTTAAATCAAGGGGTTTCGTTAGAATATCTACTAACTGGTCTTCTATGTTCACATGATCTAAGGACACCACTTTATCCTCCACCAATTCTCTAATGAAGTGATGCCTAATAGCTATGTGTTTGGTCCTTGAGTGTTGAATTGGGTTCTTGGAGATATTGATTGCACTTTTGCTGATAACAATTAAACTCATGGTTCCTTATGACAACTCATAGTCTCTAAGAATTCGCTTCATCTAAAGAATTTGAGTGCATCCACTGTCAGCTGCAATATACTTAGCTTCGGCAGTTGACAAAGAGATGGAGTTTTTTTTCTTGCTATGCCAAGAAATAAGACCATTGCCAACATAAAAGCAACCTTTACTCGTGATCTTGCGATCCTCCACATCGCCTATCCAATCTGCATCTAAGTACCCCAAAATCTCAAATGTGGTGTCAAATGGGTACCACAACCCAAACTCCATAGTCTTGTGGACATACTGGATAATCCTCTTAGCTGCCTTAAGATGTGATTCTTTAGGAGCAGCTTGGTATCTAGCACACACACCTACATTGAATGTGATGCCTGGTCTACTCACAGTCAAGTAGAGTAAACTCCCAATGATGCTCTTATAATAGGTGAAATCGACCTCAACTCCCTCAAGGTCTTTAGTGATCTTGTCACCTGTGCTGATGGGAGTGCTAGCTTATTTGGATTCTCGTAATCCAAACTTAGAGACAGTCTTTTACAAACTTGGTTTGGCTTAAAAAGATGTCATCATTTATTTGCTTCATTTAAAGACCTAGGAAGAACCTCAGTTCTCCTTCCATATTCATCTCAAATTCTGATTTCATTGTTTAGGTAAAACTATGAGACATCTCCTCACTGGTAGACCCAAAAATGATGTCATCTACATATATTTAAGCAATGAGTATATGACCATTTTGCTTCTTGACAAAGAGTGTTTTGTCAATGCTTCCTCGATCAAAATGGTGATCAAGATGAAACTTTGTAAGTCTTTCATACCAAGCTCTTGGAGCTTGTTTAAGACCATACAAAGCCTTCTTGAGTCATTATACATAATTAGGCAAATGAGGGTCCATAAACCCCTCAGGTTGCTCAACGTATACTTCCTCTTAGAGATTTCATTCAAGAATGTACTATTGATACCCATTTGATATAGCTTGAATTTTAAATAACTTGTTGTGGACAAGAGGGTCCTAATGGACTCGAACCTCACAACAGGAGAAAATGTATCCTCAAAATCAATGCCTTCTATCTAGGCATACCCCTTTACAACTAGCCTAGCCTTGTTCCTAGTCACTATACCATGTTCATCATGTTTATTCTTAAAGATCCATTTGGTACCAATGACATTCTTGTCAGTAGGTCTTTCTATGAGAAACCATACATCATTCCTTTAAAATTGATTTAGTTCCTCTTGTATGAATAGGATCTAATATGGATCATTTAAAGCCCCTTTAACATGCCTTGGCTTTATCTTGGAGGTGAAACAAAGATGACTAAGGATATTTCTATTTGTCTCCTTGTCTTCACTCTAATATTAGGATCACTAATGATGTCTCATTGTGATAGTCCTTTGGTGAACCTTTTGTCCTTGGGTTGAAGTTGAATCTCTTTGACCTCTTCCTTGGAACTCGATTAAGCAGAGTGCTCTTCTTGATTTCCTTAGGATTTCTCAATCTTTACTTGAGAAGAGCCCTCATTCTCATGATCAGACAACACCACTGGCAAGTTTCCTTACTCATGTGTTACGTCAAAGTCATCTACCACCACATTGATTAACTCCTCACTAAGCGAGTCCTAATGTTGTAGACACGGTGGGCTATACTAGTTGCGGAGTATCCTAAGAACATGGCCCCATCTCTCTTCTCATCAAACATACCTAGATGTTCTTTGTCTAGAAGAACATAACAACTACTGTCAAATACCTTAAAGTATTTGACAATTAAATTTTTGCCACTCCACAATTCATATGGGGTTTTGGGGGTACTCGGTCTAAGATAGACTTAGTTAAGGATATAGCACGCAGTGTAGATTGTCTCAGCTTAAAACCTCTTGGATATGTTTTTGCTTGAAAGCATTTTCTAGCCTTATTTAGAAGAGTATTATTCTTCTTTTTAGCCACCCCATTTTGTTGGAGAGTTTTAGGGGCTGAAAACTCATGTTTCACACCTAACTCTTCACACCAATTTGAGAATTTATGACTCTCAAATTCTCTTCCATGGTCACTTCAGATTATCTTTATGGTTAAATATTTTTCAACTTGAATCCATTTGTAAATGTTTTGGAATTCATTGAAAGCTTCAAATTTCTCACTTAGGAATGCTACCCAAGTGTACCTAGAGAAATCATCAACCACAACCATGAAATACTTCTTCCCTCATAGACTCTCGGTTCTAGTTGGACTAGCCAAGTCCATGTGAAGAAGTTCTATGGGTCTAGTACTCCCAATAGATTTAACTTTCTTGTGGGAGACTCTAGTTTGCTTCCCCATTTGACAGCCTTTGTATATTGGGTTATCAACTTTGATTAGCTTGGGAAGGTCCTTGATGATTCCTTTCATGCTAAATCTTGCAAGATCCCTAATCTTTGATGCCAAAGATTGGTCACATCCTTTTGGATCAAAAGAGAAGTGTCCTCTTGTTAGGAATGATGATTAATGACATAGCAATTGTCACTTGTCCTTACTCCTTCGGTTAGGATGTTGTATTCCTTGTGATCTTTTATCACACACCCATCTTTGCTGAATTACATTTTATAGCCTTTCACATATTTGACTAAAGATAATCAAATTGTGTTCAAAGCCATACACATAGAGAGCCTTAATGAGTTATGGAATGTTGGGGGCTATAATTGTTCCTATCCCAAGGATTTTTGTGGTGTTTCAATCACAAAAAGTGACATATCCACCTTGAGCTTCCTTAAGTTTGGTGAAGAACTCTCTCTCACCAAACATGTGCCTAAAACACCCACTATCAAGGTACCACCTTGATGAGCTTCTGGCTATTAGTGCAATGTGGATGACCAAACACTTTGGGTCATCCCTCCTTACCCAAACTCTCTTAACTTTGGGAGGTTGAAAGACTTGTCGTTTGGTACTTTATTGGGCTAGGTCCTTCTTTCTTTGAAGGTTTATATTTTTAATATTTTGAAAATAGTCTCTCTTCTTGACATTCTTCCTATTTGGTATGCATTTTTTGGGATTTGATGTCATTTTCCATCTTCTTACAATCCACTTTGATGTGCCCTACTAATCCACAAAAGAAATAATAGGGTCCTTTTTGGTACATAGGATTATGTTTTCTTCCTTCTTCATTGTTCATTGTGAAAGAATTATTGGTCTCTTCTAAGTTTCCTATATTGACTAGGTTGCACATTAGTCTTCCAAGAAGTGAAGGTATTCCCTTGAAATTCTCTTGAAATGGAATCCTTGTTGGCTTAAAATTTACTCCATGCCTCATTGGCATAAGAATAAGGCTTACTCATCCCTTGAGCTCCTTTAGAGGAAAATGTTTGGTTGGCTTGAGGTTTACTCCCAACCACTTGAGCATAAGATTTTGATTAGGGTTGCATGAATCTCTCTCAATCTCTACCTTGCCTCATAGATGCTTTACCTTTAAGTGAGGTAGATGTCTTCTTCTCAACCTTATTTGACTTTTGAGAGGTTTTATAGTTCCACCTTTTCCTTTTCCTTGTTGGAAGATTGTGGAGGAGGTTGAGTATATCCTTTGGTTTTGACAAAGCCATTCTTGGGCTTTTAAATTGACGATGAGGCAATGGTCTCGAAATAATCAAGCCTGGTCATATCCGTATGCTCTTTACTTATTTTAAGCATTCTCTTAAACTTCCCATTTCCTTGGGTAAGCATTGGGATGTTCTTCCTCTTAACTTCTTCAAGCTCCTTGATTTGTTTGAGGTAGTAAAGGGACTTCCTTGTGAGTTAAGCACAAGTCAAGTTGAGAGCTTTGTTTCTCTCATTTAGTTTCTTGACTTGGTCCCCCAACTCTTAGATGAGTGAGTTATCACTACTTGACTCATTATTTTCTCCTTCCAAGGTTTTGAACTTCTCCTCTAGCTCAAGAATCTTGTTAGATAATTTTTTATTGTCCTCAAGGCTCTTTTCTTTTCATGTGTCCTATTGTCTTGTTCTAAGCCTAAAAATAATCTAGAGTCATTGAGCTTCTTCTCTAATTTTACTATTTTTAGGCTCATCTCTTCCTTTTCACATATGAGTAAGTAATTTTCTTCGAAAAAATCCTTCTCCTTTTCACTTTTCGAAGAAGCCTCTTATCTAAGAGTGGAGATAATGTCTTCAAGGGATTTGATTTTTTAGTCAACTCAATGATTTTTCTCTTGAGTTGTTTGTTTTTCTTTCCCAACTCAACACTTTGAACAAAGAGGTCATCAAATGCCTCTTGTGCATCATAGGTCTCCCCTCATCTTCTTTGTACTCTCCCTCATCTTCACTTGAGTCACTAGACTCCAATAGTGAACTCATGGGAGTACCAAAGTCCATCAAATCCTTGATCTCTTGTGAAGGAGTTTCCTCACTACTTTGGGACTCAAGAATGTCCTTAACTAAACTCCTCATGATATTCACTAAGTTTGATATTTGACATTGAATTAGGAGATTTCTTCATCATCCTCCATCCTAAGTGCTTCAAGTTGTATAGTGTATATTTGAAGCTTGGACATCTTTACCACACTCTTACCCTCATGGGTGACCAAGAGGAGCTTCCATGCTTCTTTTTCCATTTTTAGATGAGTTATCCTCCTAAACTCATCTAGGGCTATACCACAAGCCATGGCATTTAATGCCCTAAAGTTGAACTTGTTAGCATCCGCTTCAGTGGGGGTCCACTCACTTCTAGGCTTGTTAGGTTGTGTATAGCCATCGACAATCGTACTCCACACTCTAGGGCCATAAGTATTTAAGAATATCTTCATCCGATATTTTCAATAACTATAATCTGTTCCATTGAAAAATGGAGGGGTGCTAATGGACATACCACTATCTTCTTTAGCCATCTAGAATTTTTGCTAGGATCTTACTCGGGTTGTTAAGCCCTATATGAGTAACCTATACTCTAATTCCAATTGAAATATCTTTAAAGATATCCTAAGGGGGTGAATAGGATATCAAACTTATTCTACCATTTCTTACCAATGTTGGGATTGATTTTAATCTTCTTAAGTCTATGTGTGCCCAAAGTTCTTACTCAAGCATTTAAAGAAACATGTAGTAAAAAAATAAGAGATATGAGTACAAATAGAGAGAGACAAGCAATCACACACTCAACCCACAACACAAGATTTATAGTAGTTTGACACTATGGCCTACGTCCACTCTTCTAAAACTCATTATGAGCTTCGGTATATATTCTTTAGATTGTCACATACACCCTAGGTCAACATGCAAAACCTAACTACTTGCTCACAAGCAAGCTACACAATAACACTCGGTGTTTCCGGCGAGTGTGCTCTACTTCCGGTGTCTCTGACGGAGGTAGTCAAGTTTTTGATATCTTTGGCAAAAGTAAAGAAATAGAGGATGAAGGAATATGAAAATGAATCCAAAATAAATAGCAAGTATTACCACTAATATGGTTGATATTGTTGTTCTTACCACATGTGGGATCCATGTTGAACCGGTTTGCCTTATACACCCACTTCTTCTTCAAGCTATGACACTAAAGCTTCTTGAGCTAGGCCAACCACAAAGGGGTTTTCACAAGGGAAAACCCAAACCACACTTCTTAAGAAATTGTTAGCTAAGTTGAGTTGAGAGGGAACAAAGAGATATTTTCTTGAGGAACTTTCAAGCTTAGAGCTCAAGTAATAGAGGAAAAGGGTTTCTTACCCTTGGAGGCTCTTTTTAGTAAATAACACCCTCTTGAATGCTTGAAAATGAGTCTTGCTCTAATATGAAATATATCTTTTTATAGATGATGAAAAAGGCTCGCAATCCTTGGATTAAAATCTTTTCAAATGGGTAAAAGAAATTGGCCATTAATTCAAAACGGAGTTTTGGCGAACTCCCAAAATACTCTACTGTGATCGATCATGGGGTAATTTTTGTGTGACCTTGAAAATAGGCTCGAAGTTGTCTAAGTGGTGTGGACCCACTTTTAAGTCACAACTAGACCATAATCGATCATGGACTTTGTGATCGATTATAGGGCTTTTAGGACCCTAGTTATGATCAATCATGAAGAAGGGGCCTAGTCCTAGGGAGGTCAAAAACTCTATTTGTGATCTATCATGGGCATTGTGATCATTCACAAATAGTGAATTCTCCATACTACAGTTTTGTGATCGATCATGGGGTTTGTGGTCGATCACAAATAGTGAGTCTTTTATATTCACTATGTGTAAGTCTTGGGGGGCATCCATGTCCACTTGGGATCATTTTAGGGTATCCAACCATGTGTAGAGACACACCTTGGGTTATACTACATGAATCCTATGAAGCTATATGCATTCATTTATCTTCTTGGATGTTGGAGCCTAGCTTGAGTCTTGGTCTTCAGGGCTTGACTGTTGGAGCTTCTTCCAACCCTTTGTCCATGGATTTGACAAATGATGCTCTTGCATCAACAATCTCCTCCTTCGTCAATTTCATGGTAAAAACCATATCGTTGGTCATTGTCACTAGGCACACTTGCCTATTTCCCCCAAAATACATCATTAGGCCAAATGCCTTCTCCCCATATACAACACAAGGACACATTGCCCAATCCCCCGAAATATATGCCAATCATCTCCAATACACAATACATATAAAAAATAAAATTACATTCAAAACTTTGGGTATCTTGACCTGCTCATCAACACCTGCACAAAATCAACACACATACCTTCCTCAAGCCATATGTGAAGCATATATTCTTAAAACATGTAAAAGTGTGCATATAAGCAAATGTGTAAGCCAATACAAATAAATATGTTCATTTTTTATTCAAGATTAAAAACAAGTAACATCTTTTATGCAATATGTATCTTTCGCTCATATTTGTATGCTCCCCCATAATGCATATAAGCTCTTGAGTATATACTTTTACAAAAGTAACATTCTCTATACTCTTTCCCCCATATGTATAGAACCCCACATTCTCTCCCTCATGGAAGGCCATACTCCCCCCATAATGGCCAATGCCAATTATGCAATTTTTCTCCCCCTTTTTGCCATGAAATTGGCAAAGTCAAGAAAAATTCATACCACAAGAACTAACTATATCAAAATAACAAGAAGGCTAGACAAAAACAAAATGTCATTCGATTGATACTTAGACTGAATACATGTACCATCAATCAAAAGAAAAGTCATATGGCCCATGGCCAATACATTTAGACAAAAAAAAGCTATCATTTGAAGAGAAAAAATCAAATGAGCATTATGGCCTTAAAGAAGCACCACAAACAAAACAAGGGGATGCTAATCATCTCTCACCTCATACTCTGAGCCCTCAGGCTCAACTCTCTCAACTTCTTCCTCCTCATCATCTCAATCACCCACCCTGTGATCACCAACAGACTTATCACCTCCATCCTCATCATCCTCTCCCTGTGCAGCACCATCCTCATCAGAATAATTTATCGGGTTGTCACTGGCCAATTCAAGAGCTAATAGGTTCTCGGGAGTAGAAACCCTGGCTACTACCAATCCCATATTGGCGGTGTTCCTCTTTTGGTTGTGAACAACCCTAGGGAGCTTCCTAAGTACTGTGTACATCAAGGACATTAGTGTTGCCTTGGTAGAGACCAATGCAGCCTTGATCGGGTTCAACTAGACCCATTTCTTCTTAGGGTTGGTGACATCGTCCACAAGATTCATTTTCTTCAGACTCCTAATGGTAAAGGGGGGAGTAGGACACTTCAATGGAGCCAGAACATGAAAGGGCACCTTGTGTGCCACAAGAATCTTGGTGATGAGGACAGGGAAAGGGATACTCCTTATGGAATGCTTGGCTCTTGCAGTCTTGAAAATCACGTAGCATATGACTGAGGGAAGATCAATCTTGAGCCCCTCAAGGATGTTGTCTATGAGCTAAGCCATTTGGAGAGTGAGGTTGTTTTAGTGGGTCATCGGGATGAGGTTGTAGGAGAAAACTTGCCCAAGAAACTTCATTGTGGGCTTACAGAACTTGCAGGGGATCTTAGTGCCCCAACTAACAAACTGTGTGCATAGATCATCTGCCAAATTTTGAAATTTCTAGAGGGGGTGAATAGGATATCTATGATTTTTTGGTTCTTTTTAAATACTATTCAACATTCTTTTAATTTACTTACTATTAATCTTAATATGTAGCAGAAATTCTTTTTAATTAAGTAAATTTCTTTTTAAGAACTTATCATAAACCATGAGACTCCGTCATACACTATAGTGTTACCTATAGTAGAGCAGGGGCAAGGTTGATAAGTTTCCTAAGATTGCTTAAATAATTCTTTTATATGAATCTTAGTTAGAGTTACTTAATGAATTGCAACAATAAGATTGATCAACAATGTTTAATTACAATAAGTGGTGAAGATATAACTATTAAGTCTAGAGGAGCATACAATTTTGATCACTATATTTAAGCAGCAACATAAATAAGGTGTCAATTAATAGTTTATGTCTGGTTAGATATGTTTGCACAATTGCTTGTTCAACTAGATGTGCTCACTGTGTGGTGTGGTCAATTTATTCTATTAATCATAATGCTTGTGCTTAATGAGATGATGAATACAAAACCATAATCACACAAAGAATCAAAGCATGCAAGCACAAAGACACAAGTGTTTATAGTGGTTCAGTGCACCGGCCTACGTCCACTCTCCAATGCCCACTCCAGGGTTGTGATGATTTTATTAATAGTTATCTACTAACTATTACAAGATACATCAACAAGACCTTACCTCTACTATCTCCAGTAGAGGTGACTTCACACTTGGTGTCTCTAGCAAGTGCACACGAGTTTGGTGTCTCCGACAGACTTCTAATCTCACTCCCGGTGTCTCCAGTAGAAGCTTCCATGTTCAATGTCTCTAGCAAACGTCCTCAAGCGATGGAAATGGTAAGAATGATAGTGGTGCTTTGTCTCTCAATAGGCAAATATAACTAAGGTCTCCACACCAAATGTAGAGAGCTCTCTATGAGATTTCCCAAGTTGGGCTCTTTCTATCTAAGGCGCCTTGAATGCTTCAAGGGCTTCTTCTCCAAGTCTTAGATGATAAATTGATCAAGTTTTTGCTCTCAAGTTTTTTTTTCCTCTCCTCTTCAATGATTTACCTAACTAGCTCAATAATACCTCATGTAAAGAGGGTTTTCAAATTGGTTTTCAAGAGTAGAATGATTATTTTGACATAGAAGAATTGTGGGAGAGTCTTTGACTCATTTGGGACATGTTCCAACCTTATATAGGCAAGCCAAGGCCTTCCCAAGTTCCCAATGGGCAAAAAACAATGTTCAAAATTTTGACCGTTGGGACCTCGGTTGCCTGCCTCGACCCTTGGGCAACCTAGGTAGCCCTGCTTAGTCACCCGCCACTGCTCATGGGCACCCTCGCTCCTAGGTTTTCAGCACAGACACCTCTCAGTAAAACGACTATAACTTTCTCTAGAAAATTCGAAATCCTTAGCCTTTTTTTTTTTTGGAAAGTAGACTTCTAGATCTTTACTTCCATGTATAGATTATAGTCTAATTCCTATTGAGTCGATCTAAGGAGTTCTTAAAATTTGCCTTAAAATTTACTAACCTAGACAGCACTAGTTAGTATAGGCATTTCTTCCCTAGTGAGCCATTTTCATTATTTTGAGCATTGGAATCTTTGTGTATTTCAATTAGACCCTAATTAAGTCTTCTAAGTGATTCCTAGGGTCAACCATGGTCTCGTGGTTTCGTGAGCACACATATCTACCATTGGGTCTCATTTACCTGATTTACCTTTCTATGCTTGAAAACTGATGTGTTGGCTTCCTTAAGGTAGCTTGCACTTGAGACTTGGGATTCTTCCATGATGCTTGAATCTCTTTTAGCATGGTCATTCCAATTTTGAGTCCATCTTCTTAGCACTTTCCCGAACTCTAACACTTGGACTTACATATGTATGCAATTTACATCATAAAGTCCTATATACATGACCACTACATGTACACACATTTGTTTTGTGCAGGGACATTGACAATACATAAACCTAACAATTTCTCCCTTTGTCAATTTCATGTAAAAACAAAAAAAATTACAAAATAAATCCTAGTACATGTATCTACCGCAAGATTCCCTTTTTTTCAATTTCTTTCCCCCTTTTTGACATGAGTTGACAAAGGATGGGTCCTCCCGCAAGATGTGATCTATTTTCTGCAACACATCAAGAACAATAGACCTTTCTCCCTAAAAGGTGCATGAATTCAAAATGATATAACTTGAAGCATAAATTCAGCAACAATAGATGTAACTATAAGACATAGGCTTAGTAAAAAAAAATTACTATTTAACACATGTTTGACAAAAGCATAATTCAAGGTGAGTTTGCTATATGATGTAACTCTCCCCTTTAGAGATATACATATTGAGATCATATCATTATGCCAAAATGTGAGAAATTCTTGTACATGTATAATGTATGATATGCTTAACATGTACTCCCCCTAAATGATATCACTCCTATGTGATATTCCTTACTCTAAATGATATCACTCCCCCTAAGTGATATCCCGCACTTTTGGTGCATTACCATATTCCTCTCTCCCTACATTCTCTTCCCCTTTTTGTCATGATTTGCAAGGAGAATGGGAGAGAGATGGACCAACCAAGTAAGATAGGTCCATAATGTGCTAGGATCCATAAATGAATGAGGGATCCAAAAACTATGACCAATACATGACAGGTCAACAAGGCATGAATGACATATAAAGATGTGCTAAACAAGTCCAATATGTCACTAGTGATCTAAAAGATATGTAAGTATGCTAAAGATTAGTAAGAGTAGTCAATAGATGTGCAAGGCAGTGCATATATGCTCATTTATGCTATAGTGACTGGAAAACATATACATGTATATAGATATGCCAATACAAGAGCAATCCTAACATGATCTAAATATAAGCAAATAAGCATAAAAGATCATGAAAAAGTCACGCACATTATTTTTATAGACCATATTCTTAAGCAATTATCATTTCTCTATTGTGGTTCCACATGGTCTTGCATTTTGATCATTTCCTTTAGGATTATACTAATCCTCTTCTGGGGCTTTGATCCAATCCAAATCATTTAAGGTATGCTTTCACCAAAGTGAGCTAGGAACAAGTGAGGCCTAGACTCATTTTAGTTTATCTTTCAAGATTTTAATCCATTGAGTCTCTTTCAAAACTCATCCTTTATATGTCCAACCATTCTACAATGGTGACATATGACTTGAGATCTTCTAAGAGAGTGTGATTGCTTAGGTATCTCATTTTTCTTCTCTTGTGAAATGGATATTTCCCTTGATTGACTACTTGGTCTTTTATCTTTTTAGGTCTTCTAAATTGTCATGGGGGTTACACCATGTTTATTTGCCCATTTTGACAATCTTTGCACATGAGATTGTCAACATGGGTCAATGTAGGTAAACTTTTCACTATTCCTTTTTTTTTAGCCTAGATCGGTTTCTAAGGTTGATGTGACATAATCTTTGATGCTAAGAATTAGTCTCATCCTTTTGAGACATAAGACAAGTATCCAACTCATGCTTGTTAGGTTCTATAACATAGCCATTGTCACTTGTCTTTACCCGTTTGACAAGGATTTCATCACTTTTCTTGTCCGTCCATAGCCTTTGCTAATTAGATCATGCTCTTGGCAATGTTTTCGTCACTAAATACAATACTTCCACCTTAAGTTTCTTTAATATTGACAAATAATGACTTATCTTCGGTCATGTGCTTATAGCACCCACTATCAAGGTACCACCTTGATGTACTCCTGACTCGTAGAGTCGAATGGATGACTAAGCATTTTAGCTCATCCTTTCTAACCCATATTTTATTAAAAATTCCTTTTTGGTTCAAGAAAATCTCTCTTAAGAAGTTTTGATTTTGGAAGTAAAGAAGCTTAATAATTTCTCAAAGTATTCTCAAGAGGTGTATTGGGAGTGTCTCTAAGCCTTCCAAATCATTAGACTTGATAGAAGTGAGATCCCCCACTCTTTTTGGAGAAAAAGTACATAATGGACAAAATTATAGCTGGTGCAGCAACCTCGGTCGCCCACCTCTGGTCGTAATCGACCGAGGTATCCCTCTTCAGGTGCACACCTCGAGCTAGGGTCATCTTAGGCTAAAAATCCATAAACCCAATTTTCAAGATTTCCCAGGCCGGTCGCTCGCGAGACTACTCAGGTGCCTGAGCTATATACCCATGGTTGCCCAAGGTGCCCTGTATCCCCCTGTCTTTTTCTCTCCTCTTCATTGAGCTTCTTCCTTCCTTTTCTTTGACTATTTTAATTATGATTTAAACTCTTAAGGTCTTCTACTTGATGACGGGTATTCAGACAACCATTGACACAAACCTTTTTGGGCATTGAAATTTTTTTTATGTTTTAGTTTGTTAGGCAAGATCCTTCTTCTTTTGAACGTTTTCCATTTTCAACATTTTGAAAATAGTTCCTCTTGTTGATAATTTTTCATTTATGTGTTTTTCTTGATGTTTGGTATTTTTGGGATTTAAAGTCATTTATCCTCTTTTTGTAATCACTTTTAATGTGACCTTCTAGACCACAATAGTAACTAAATTGGTCTTCTAGGGACATATGGTTGTGATAGTCTTATGTAATAAGTTTAAGCATGAGAGGACGATTGAGGTCTTATAGGGTTATTAGATTGGTGTTGTTTCCTCCTAGAAGATTGAGTATGAGAGGATTAAGGGGTTTTTCTAGCTTACCCTTTGGGATTTCTAAAGGTAGAGGCATTTTCTTGAAATCCTCTAGAGGAAGAAGCCTTATTGACTTGAAACCTATTCTATGCTACCTTGGCATAGGAATATGGTTGAGGTTTTGATTTCTCAAACACTTCACCTTGTTTCAATGGTCCCTTGCCCTTGAATGTGTTTTCCTTCCTCTTAACCCTATAGGACCTTTGTGATGGTTCTTGAGAAGAAACTTTCTCCTTGCCTTTGTGAGAGGCTTATGCAATAGTCTTTCCATTGGCATTCACAAAGACATTATTAGTCTTTTGTATGGAAGAAGTGTGATTGACATTGGAATTGTATCCAAATCCTCTCATGACCCCATGGTCTTTTTCCATGGAGAGCATCTTCTCAAATTTGACATTTTTTTGCCCTAGCATAAAAAATGACTTTCTCTTGTCCTTCTTAAGTTCTTTGAATTGCTTGAGATACTTTAAGGACTTCCTTCAATTCCATATCTCTTATGAGGTTTTTCTTTCTCATATTCCTTTCTCCCTTAATTCATTGTTTTGAATTAACAACAGGAAAAATATAGGTGGACCAAGTAATCTCGATAAACATATAGGTCCAAGATAGAAATCATTCATAATAGACATTGTTGTCATGTATTATGGATCAACATCAATGAACATTGCATAGGTATATCTATTAAAGAAAATGTCATGCGTAGAAGCCTAAGAATATGCATGGTAAGTCATAGAGGCATAAGTGACATATGAGGATGTGCTTATCAATACCAATATGTCACTAGTGATCTAATGATGTTCATAAATAAGCATAAGATCACTAAGAGCAGTCTATAGACATATATCTATACATGCTCTAAGTGTGTTAAGGTGACTTGGACATATATATATATATATATAAAGTATGCCACTGAAGAAAAAATCCATCATGATACGTATGATAAACAATTAGGTATAATAGATCATGAATAGTCACATGCACACATCTTAGGCTAATTTCCATACGCTTTTAAGATTTTGAGTCATATTAACTCAAGCAATGGAATCCAAGCATATGAATCAAGATTTACCTAATATGGCTCCACACATGCTTGGGACAATTGAAAATTTTATTTTCCTTTGTTCAATTAATCTTTATAGATGTTCAACACCTTTTATGCTTCCCTATCAAGGTGTTCAATCAAAGTTGATGTCACTCACTTGGACTTATTCCTTGATTGCTAATTTGACTTGTATTCTTTGAGTCAAGATCATCTAATTAGCCTTTTATGATCTTCTTAAGATCATTCCTTTAGGATTCTTTCAAACCTACTTGTAAGGCTTAGACCAAATCTAAATCATCTAAAGTCCTCTTTCCCATGACCTCTATCGGATCATTTTCATTGTCAATTTATCATCTTGACATGCTCTCACTCCTATATAGGATGAGAGTTCATCCTTCTTAACCCAAACTTGTTTGGTCTTGGTTTGTTTAGGTTTGATCATTTTGTTCTTGGGTCCTAGGAGTTCATTTTTACTTCTTTGAAATTGATTTTGTATTTTTAGTCTTCTATCATTTTGAGTCTTTTTGAAATAGTTTTGCCTTTCTTCCTTTTAGACTCTTGGAGCCTTTGGGCACTCAAGTCCCTTAGTCTCTTTTTGTATTCAACCTTCATATGACCAATTAGTTCACAATAATAGTATGTAATTGGTGGTCTTTTAGAAATAAAACTCTTAGAGGTTGAGACATAGCCTTTTGATTAGCTGGCATTTCTCTTCTTCTTTTATGATGAGTAAGAGTTTTGTTCTTGAAAGAAGATAGTCTTCTACCATACATCATAGCTTGTGGGAAGACATTGGCCTTACTTTTGCCTTTGTTAAAGGCATTATTTGGTCTATTTGTATAGGCAGAAGGTTGAGCATTTTCGGAGTAAAATCAAAATCCCTTCTATTACCTTCTCGGGTGTTTGACAATTTTTCTAATTTTTCACTTCCTTGGGCAAGGGGGTTAAGAGGCTTCTTCTTTTGTTCCTTAAGTTCTTTAACTTGATTAAGAAGCTCATTGTTTCTTACATTGAGTTCGGAGCATGTAAGGTCTATACTCTTTTTATTTTCTTCTAAAGTTTTGACTTGTTGTTCAAGTGCTAGAGTCTTGTTGGACAAGATTTCATTGTCCTCAACTAGTTTCCTCTTTTCAATTTTTATATTCTCTTTTTCTATGTTGAGGATTGATTTTGACTCACTACGTCTCTTCTCTAGGAGATTTATTTTATCTTTTAAGCTTTGATTTTTTTTTCTTCTAGGTTAGTGTCTAAAGACCTCAACTCTAACACTTTTATCTTTTCTTTTAATTTCTCATTTTCTTTCAAGAGATTAAAGTTTACCCTAAGTAGCTCATTCTTTTCTTCTAAACCCTTAGATTTCATTTCATTAACTTAAATAAGGTTTAGTTCTAAGCCATGAGTCTTTTCTTTTAGTTTATTTTCAAACTCTTTCAATTTTTTTTTCTTGAGATATTGTCTTGTTTTCTTTCATTAAGTTCTTGTTGGTTTTGGCCAACTCCTCACTCTCAATAAAGAATTTGTTAAAGGCTTCTTGGATGTCCATCTCATCCTCATCCTTATCACTACCGGATTCACTTGCAAGTGAATCCTGGGGATTACCAAGTGCCATAAAGGCTTTGGACCCAAATGAAGTGTCTTCCTCACTACTCATTGTTTTACATTTGATGAAATTGAGACACTTTCATGAGTTCTCTCTAAAAGATCCCATGCTTCTTTGGCAATACTCAAATCACTTATTCTATAGACCTCAGTCATACTAAGGGTACGTCTAATCGTATTGAATACTTTGAGGTTTGCACTAAAGGCCTCCTTTTCGGACTTTCCCCACTCACTTTTGGGAATAGTGGGTTTGGTGTAGTCTTCCAATATAGAATTCTCAACTCTAAAGTCCATAATATTTAAGAATATGGTCATACATGTTTTCCAATAGCCATAGTTCGTCCCATTGAAGTAGGGAGGAGTAGAGATTGACCAAGTCTTTTCGTTGGCCTTCTAGGATCAATTACAAGGATTTAACTAGGGATGTTAAGCCCTTTTAGAACAACCTTGCTCTGATATAAATTGAAATTCCTAAAGGGGATGTGTAGACACCGGGGGCACCCACTTCAGCTTGCCGGGTGCCAAACCCCCTCGATGAAAGGGTTGGGCTTTGCTTTTGGAGTCGCCACCAACTTGGAGTTTAACTGACGAAGTTGGACATCGGTTCTCCTCTTCGAGGAAGAGGAGAAGTCTAAACCGGAAGGTCTAAGGTTTAACTCCTATCACTAGTCTGTGTTCTTGAGATTTAGGATAAGTTGTTTGGTTGCATTTGGGAAAAGTGTTAGACACCCCAAATACCCGTCTTTTTAGGGCGGCTTCTCCCATTCATACAAGTTTTAGTTGTTAGGCTCCCATTCAATCCAAGTTCATACTCTATTAATACTGAATAAGAAGTTTGCTAAATTTTTCTCAAGCCTAACACTTGTTTTTACTCTCAACGCCTATTTTTTTCAATGCTTGAATTTAATTCAGGGTGAAAATCAGGCATTAGCTTATGAACAATTTAGAAACTATTCCTTAATTTGTCATATTCTAATTGCTGGAGACCCCTCATGGGTTAGGTCCTTAGAAGGGTGATAGGCCCCTCTAAATGGCTTAATGGTTGGTTCCTTAAGGTTTGGTGTTAACCCTACTGGAAGGGAAAGCAAGGGGGAAGAAATTATTTTTTGTCTTATAGGCTTAACTCATGTTTTTCATCTCAACACCTAGTTTTCCAACACCTGAATTTTAATTCAAGGTGAAAATTAGGCATGGGGAAAGCTGATCAGATCAGCACCTTGGTGCAATCTTCTAGGAAGGTTTGGTGGGACCCAGCACTATGGAACCCATGCTTTGGGTCATGGAAAGTTTTCTAGGGTTGCACTATGTAACCCTAGGGGTCCTGGATATAGGCCAAGTGGAGATATGATTTCCCAGAGTAGGCCAAATGATCATTTGTTAGAGGTCTAACGCCTGTTTTTTGGTTTTATGCCTGAATTTCCTACTCCTAAATTTAATTTAGGAAAAATTCAGGTGTTGGGTGCTAAACCAGAAACTTAGGTTTTTTGGGTCACCAAAGTGAGCCCTAGAGGGGTGGGGTTTCTCCAAGGTCTTTACACTAACCCTAAGATGGACTCACACTTTGACAATTTATAAAATAAATGATTTTTAAACTCAGGCTTAATGCTTGAAAATCACTCCAACACCTAAATTTTCATCCAATGCCTAAAATTAAAGTCAGTCGTTAGGACAGAAATAAGGGCCCATAGAGGTGCATGTGCACATGAGTGACTCTCAGAGGTTAGAGATGCCTTAAAACAGGGTTGGAGAAAAATCAGGGCTCCCCTGGGTGGGTCCCAGATCTCAACGCCTGATTTTTCTCTTGGCACCTGTTTGTTCAACGCCTATTTTTTAATTCACTTAAAAAACAAGCATTAGTTACTAGGAGAAAATCCAACAGCTAGATTTCTCGATTTTGGAGCCCTTAGGTTTTGTAAAAATTCAAAGATTAAGCATGCTAGAAAGGGATATATACATGATCATATAAAAATTTGAGCATCAGATCATGTATAGAAAATTTAAAAAGATCAACAAATATTCACTGAAACTAGGTCTCAAATGACTTAGTTTTTGGGGTCTATTAGGTGGCCATCTCGAGGCCTTCCACAGCTCCTAAATTCACAAACTTAAATCTACAATATCATACATATGTATAATCTAATATAGTCAAATTTGGGCTCAAGAGGCCCTCTATAAAAATCATACGAAAATCAACATGAAAATTAGTCAAAAATAAAAAGCAAACCTGAGTTAAAGCAGTGCTCTAGAATGAATTCGACAGCATAACAACAAGCTAATTGACATATATTGAAGGAGGGAGACAAATTTGAACTTGGGTTTAGGCTTACCTTGCCTAGGGTTAAGGAGCCTTGCAATTTTCTTCTTTTTCCTTTTTTTTTCTTAGCAATTAGGGTTTTTTGTTTCCAACCCTTACTTGCACGAATTTAGGGCTATCTATAGCCTCAAGTTGGTGTCATGAAGGGTTGAGATGAGCTTAGAGGTTAGCTAGATGAAGGGCTAGGATGATGTCTATCCTAAACTAAGTGGAGGGTTAGGATTGAATTAGATTGAGTGGTTGAGATTGAATTAGGTTAAGGGGCATAGATGGGTGACTTGGCAAGATGGAGGGGTAGATCTAGGGCTGTGCCATTGAATGGAGGGTGGGATTGGAGGTGTGATATTGAGCATGGATGGGTGAAGTGCATGGGAGACATGGAAGATGCCATTAGGCAAAACCCTGTTGGTTGCACTGTCTAAGGGGATGGCTTGGGATGCCAAATAAGGGGCTGTGAGGGATTCTATAGAGATTTAAAATTCATTCTAATGATCTAAAGGTGGTGAGTGAGAGAAAGGATGGGAAGATTCCAATCCAAGGACTGCCAAAAATGGCTTAAGGATGAGAGTGCATTTAATGCAAAATATCTAGATTTGATGACTAGGGTTTCTTTTTGACTCTTTCGAACACTCTCTTTATCGTCACTCCTCGTGAGCTCAGAAGTTGGCCTAGTTAGTATCAATTTTAGAGGTTATAGATGCTCTGGTCACACTGGTCTAGTCAAAACCATATTACGAAAAGGATAAGGGGGTAAAATCAGGGTTTTTTGGCTTGAAAAGCTCTCAAATGCATTTTGAAAGGACAAGATGGTAAAATTGATTTGAGAGTTGTTTAGGGATAGATGACCCTAGGTCTAGGTGATCTGCAGCTTTTGACTACGTGAGATTATGATTCCCGAGCAGGAAATTATGTTAAAAATCATTTTTTGAGTTATTTAACAGAATTAGATAGGGATGCTGCTGGTTTTTTTGTAAAATGCTGCCTCATGCTGTATCTAAGGGATTTGAAGTTTGGGGAGTCTTGGAGATACAAGAGTTAACAGATTGGTTGTTGGATTCTCGGACAGTTGCCAAGAGCTTTTCGAAGCAAAGTTGCTTGAACAAATTGGGTTTTTGTAGCTGGCTGAAGCCAAGTGAAATTGAATGGCTGGACACTTCTTGAACCAGGAGTTTATGAAATTCTTTATTGAGGACATGAGTAAAATTGAGAAAATGGCTTTGACCTTGCCGCATTCTAGGTTTGAGAGAACTTTTAAGGGCATTCCATGTACCAAATATAGACAAAAAGCACTTTTTCTTGGTTTGGGCAGAAATGGTTGCATGGGTCAGAGATTTTCTATAAATTAGTGTGAATCTAATAGTCTTAAGGCTCTGAATTTATAGTGGTGTGGCCACTGACTATCTGAATTTCTAATTTCAGATGCGCTCCCAAGAGTCGGTCGAGCACTTGATTTTTATACCTGATTTGTAGCACTTTTTGGAGTATTTGATGAAATCTTGGCAGATAGATTTTATGAAAGTTCTTGCTCCTTAGACAAATTTTTGAAGGCCTCACAATTCTGAAGAAATGGACACTAACTAATCTTGATTTGGAGGTTTGGGGAATATTCTGGCTCTATAAGTGCAAAAAGCAAGAAATCAGCCTTTTAACCTTTTGGGGAAGATTCGAGATTTCTTAGAGGTTCAAGACTTCAAAATTCTCTTCTCAGACTTGGAGATTTAAAGCTAAGGTCAGGGCCAAGATATGGCGATTGACCTTTCTGGATTCGGATATCGGATGAATTTCTGAGAGCATTTGCAAGGGTCATTTCTTGGTTAGGTTTATCATAGATTGAGAAATTGGCTGTTGGCTTTCTCGAATAGAGTCTAATCTGTGATGAGTTCCCTAGAGCAGGGGACTCAGGGTTGCATAGGATCTGAAATTACATCATTTGGGTCATGGGAGAGGCTCTGAGGATCGTTTGAGGGTCCAAGGGCAGATTCTCTGAGCTGAAAGAGAAAAATGGTAATTTTTCGCTCACGGGTCAAAAAAAGGTGAAAATGAGAATTCTTTGCCTGTGATGCTTCATGACAAGAAGGCTTATGTAGGTAAGAAAATTCAGTGATCTTGATGACTAATACTGGGTATTGAGCTTTTGAAGGCAAAAAGGTAAAATAGTAATTTTCCATCTATGATGCTTTACTAGAGAAAGACTTACAAGAGGTGGAAAACTTACCAATGATATGAATGGGGGTCTAAAATGTGGACCCTCAAAGTCCTGTTGGTGCTTTTGAGAGAAATTAGGGTTTGCCCTGAATGGTGCATTTTAGGTTGTAATAGGGTGCTTTGACTGATTCATTTTCAACTGGAGTATCTACAAAGACCTCTTTGGGAATGCTTATCCTCCTAGAGTCTAGGTTTGCTCTTCTTAAGCCATGGGTGCCTAGAGTCTTGATGCCTAAATACTGTTATGTTATCCTTATGCTATCACATGACCCGAGTCAAAATTTGTGTGCTGATAGGGTAAATAGGATATCTATGATTTTTTTGTTCTTTTTAAATACTATTCAACCCTCTTTTGATTTATTTAATCCTATCTTAATATGTAATGGAAATTCTATTAATTAAGTAAATCTCCTTTGGGAACTTATCATAGACCATGAGGCTCCTTCATGAACTATAGTGTTACCTATAGCAGAGTAGTAGCAAGGTTGATAAGTTCCCTAAGGTTTTATAAATAATCATTTTATATGATCCTTAGTTAGAGTTACTTAATGAATTGTAACAATAAGATTGATTAACAATGTTTAATTGCAATGGGTGAAGATATAATTATTAAGTCTAGAGGAGCACACAATTTTGACCACTGTATTTAAATAACATGAATAAGGTGATCACTTAATAGTTTGTGTCTAGTTAGATATGTTTTCACAATTGCTAGTTCAACTAGACGTGCTCAATGTGTGGTGTGGCCAATTTATTCTATTAATCACAATGTTTATGCTTAATGAGATGATGAATACAAAACCATAAGCACACAAAGAATCAAAGCATGCAAGCACAGAGACACAAGTGTTTATAGTGGTTCGGCACACCAACCTACACCACTCTCTAATGCCCACTCTAGGGGCGTGTTGATTTTATTAATAGTTATCTACTAACTATTATAAGGTACATTAACAAGACCTTACCTTTAGTGTCTCCAGTAGAGGTGACTTCACACTTGGTGTCTCTAGCAAGTGCACAGAAGTTTGGTGCCTCCGGCGGACTCTCAATCTGGCTCCCGGTGTCTCCGATAGAAGTTTTCACGTTTGGTGTCTCCGACGGATGTCCTCAAGTGATGGAAATGGTAAGAATGATGGTGGTGCTCAGTCTCTCAATAGAAAAATGTAACTAAGGTCTTCACACCCGAAGTAGAGAGCTTTCTATGAGATTTCCCAAGTTGGGCTCTTGCTCTCTAAGGCTCTATGAATGCTTCAAGGGCTTCTTCTCCAAGTCTTGGATGATAAATTGATCAAGCTTTTGCTCTCAAGTGAGCCAACAATACCTCATGTAAAGAGGGTTTTCAAGCTGGTTTTCAAGAGTGGAATGATTATTTTGACATAAAGGAGTTGTGGGAGAGTCCTTGACTCATTTAGGACATGTTCCAACCTCATATAGGCAAGCCAAGGCC
>JAOXJP010018476.1:0-17420 GCA_025762735.1 Platanus orientalis | reverse complement strand
CCATACAATTCATTTAATATATATATATATATATATATATATATATATATATATATATATATATATATGAAATGAATAACAAATTTTATTAAAGAGAAAAAAGAGAAAGAACAAATATACAAACCAACAAGGCTAGCATGCAGCTAACCACACCCACCAACAAAAACAGAAGTGATGCAGCCTTCACGACCCACCACTGTTTCCTTTCCTTCACGAGATAACCATTTTTGAATCCCCTTCTACCATGTAATCAGAAATGCCTTTCTTCTTAATCATACAAAGGCCTTCAAGAGTAATGCACTGGAAATTAAACTTGAAACAGAAGTATACAGTTGTGGAAACAATCTTTTGAGTAACAAGAACTAAGGATGGCCTATACAAAGGTTCCATCTCATCAGATCATCAATAGAACTATATTTCTCAACAAGAGACTGATGTGCTTGTGAGCAAACAAAAGAATTAAGTAAATAAATTTCACCCACCTCACGACCACTGCCAATCATTCTCCTTGTCACTAAATCCTATAAAAACGTAAGAGGGGTAAAATGTGACTACAATTCAAGGATTTGGTGACACCTATTGGAGGATATGTAAGTATGAAGAGTATAATTGTAATTATTTATATACTGGGAGATACTTGTATACAGTATATGAGCTGTACAAACTATAAATAAAATGGGGTAGAGAGTAAGATAATCTACTACACGATTTCTCCAATTTCTCTCTTCTTCACAAGACCCTAACCTAGATCATCTCCATTATCATCACTCAACCAACTTGGTATTAGAGCCAAGAGCAAGCATCTAGCTCGAGTAAGCACAAAACAGGCCAAGGATTTTGTAGACGTCAGTTGTAGGTGTAAAGACAACTACAGTGACCAAAAGTTTTAAACATCAGCAGAGAATGGTTTATGGTATTTGATAAAATAATAATAAATAAATAAACCCTCTAAGCATGTTTTCGAAAGGTTTCTATGGTGTGAAAATCGGGACCTCCGATTGGGGGATTTCGTTTGATCTACTTGTATAAGGGATTTTTTATGTGATTATTCTATAGATTGATGTAGGATGGATACCCTTTTAGAAAAGACCCTACAATAATTAAAATGCAAGATAATGGATTCAAGAACAAAAATGACTCAAATTAGGATTCTTGATTAGGGGAAAATAGGATATCGGATAGGCTATAGAAAAGAGAGAATTAGGTTGGAATGGAGAATAAAGACAAAAAGAAATTAGGGGAAAAGTTAACGAGATGAGAGAAAAAGAAGAGAGAAAGCTGAGAAACTTACCTCATGTAGAGGCCGAGAGAGAAGGGGAGCCACGGCTACCACCCTTGAAGGCATTCCACATGTTGGATTCTCACACCAAATCACCAAACTTTATTTCATTATTCAAAACTGGATTACAACCTAATGATCTCATCTATTTATAAACTTAAACCACTAGACTCTGAATCTAAGTAGGACTCCCATTTAGACTCCAAATAAAATTCCTAATTTGCATCTAAATCTCTGACATTTAATGTTTTATTACATAAAATCTAAATTAAGTCACATTTCCTTTCTAAGGCCTTTAGGACCTAATTACATCAGAAAAATGGCTAAAATAAATTAAGAAACAACCCTAAATAAAATATAACCCAAAAATAATAACCCTACAATTTCTGGAAACAACCCTAAAAAGTCCTAAACTACTGGACACGTCTTAGAGAGTATCCATGGTCCTCAAGCTGCTTCTTCTTGACTTCATATGCTCCCGCATTAATTTCCCCGGGTTTGAATAAGTTTGACCACGAACTTGTTGTGTTGGAAGCTTCAAATTCGAGGATGTATGCTTCACTGTGAGGGTCTTCAAATTGGTGGGGCAACAACATCGAAGGGATCATGAAGGAGGTCACCATCTGATCATCTTGAGGCTTCCGTGCTTCCTTGGATTGCAAATTAATCTCTTCCAAGTGTTTTTCCTCATCCTCAACTTTGTCTTCTTGCAACATATCACAAACCTTAGCGGATCTAACAAGTTGTGCAAACTTTTTTGCCCATCCAACAATCTCCCCACAAAAGTAATCGAAAATCTTCCAATACTTTTGATCCGGCTTTTACTCTTCAAACTCATACAACTTACGAGTAAAAAGCTTGAACTTGGTGTCATAAATGAGCTATATCGTCATATCCACGCTCATCTCTTGCCTCAAATATTGTTAGCACTTCTGCCACATGTTCAAGTTCTAACCACGCCTCTTTTTCATCAAAATTTCGTAGCATCACTTGATACGCATCAAAATCCATATAATGGTCTTCACTTAATTCCCAACAAAGGTTGATGTGTGCCATGGAGCTCAAAAAAAATTGTGAGGCTTGCTCAGAAAATTTTAGGGTTCTAGAATACCCTTTGAAAAGGCCCTAAGGATTTTAGGGTTATCCTAAAATTAATGGAAATGACCCTAAATAATATCTAAGAATGGTTTCAGGACCAAAAAAGACTTGAATAATCACAATTCTAGAACAATTTAGATCTATGATTGGGACTCTCACATTCTCCATATGTAGATTGTTCCCTTTCCCTTTTCTTATTTGTTGGTTGTTCATGTCCTTGCTTTGCTCTTCTCGAGCCTTTATTGTACAGATCAGCTTTTATGCTCATTTATAAAATTACCTTACTTCAAAAAAACAAAAACAAAACAATTCTATAACAATGTAGGGTCGTGAGACCATTTTTTTAGAAAACCCCAAAAAGTTAGGCCTTTGTCTATAGAAAGCAAAAGGGATTCCTAAACTTCCAAGAGTTTAACTCTAATACCAAATTTGATGTAGGATACCCTTTTGAAAATGACCCTACAATTATTAACATACAAGAAAATGAATTCAAGACCAAAAATAACTCAAATTAGGATTCTTGATTAGGGGAATAGAATATCGGGTAGGCTATAGAAAAGAGGGAATTAGGTTGGAATGGAGAAGAAAAACAAGAAGAAATTAGGGGAAAAGTTGACGAGATGAGAGAAAAAGAAGAGAGAGAAAGATGAGAAACTTACCTCACGTAGAGGAGAGAGAAGGGGAGCTACGGCTACCACCCTTGAAGGAAATCCACACGTCGAATTCTCACACCAAATCACCAAACTTTATTTCGTTATTTAAAACTGAATTACAACCTAATGATCTCCTCCATTTATAAACTTAAACCACTAAACTCCTAATCTAAGTAGGACTCCTATTTAGACTCCAAATAAAATTTCTAATTTGCATCTAAATCTCTAGCATTCAATGCCTTATTACATAAAATCTAATTTAGTCACATTTCCTTTCTATGGCCTTTGGGGCTAAATTACATCGGAAAACTAACTAAAATAAATCTAGAAACAACCCTAAAATAATAACCCTAAAATTTCTAGAAACAACCCTAAAAATCCCTAAACTATTGGACAAGTCTTGGGGACTATTCATGGTCCTCAAGCTTCTTCTTCATGACTTCATATGCTCCTGCATCATAAATCTTGCATTGTTGCAATTTTAGGAACCTTTTGAAACCAATCTCATGTCATTTGATGGTGATATGAAAATTTTGTAACAATTTTGTCATTTAATGGTGATATGAAGATTTTGTAACAATTTTGTAAGGAAGGTTTATCGTCCACGACTGGTTTTTTATTTCTTTGTTAACAATGAATTAACCAACTCTCCCAAAATCTTAAGGTGTTAAAAGATACAAAAATTAATATACTTTAACACCCCGAGAGGAACACTGTTCTCTCTTGGGAACACTTGGGGAACCAGGTGCAAGTCCACAACTTGTGCACACATGTGCAATACTACGTCCACGAGAATACCTTTACTTCCATGAGGATTCAAACCTGTGACCTAGCTTGGCTTTGATACCATGTTAATAATACATTAACCAACTCTCCCAAAACCTTAAGGTGTTAAAAGATACAGGAATTAATACACTTTAACATACTCGAACTGAGTTTTGTGTTTTGGATTAGTCTTACATTCTAATATGCATTATATATTGTTCATTTTTTGTTCCCTGTGTTGCAAGAGATCTTTCAAGTCAGATTTCAGCTGATTTGGTTAACTATAAACTTGTTAGAGCTGTTTTTTTCATAACCAACCCTTCTACCCCAGCCTAAATCTCAAGTTTCTTAATCTGTTTGACGTAGAATCTCTTCAGATTGGTTTGATTGCTTGAGTGATGTATATGACTACTAGTTCTAATGGTTCTAGTGGTGTCTAAGCTCGTGGATTATATTGGTGAAGTGTTGATGCTGTATTTTCATGTTTTTTGACTACGTCGTCGAGTGTTTGTTGTTTGTGCAGTCATGTTACTATAATTTTTTGTAGGCAATAGTGGAATAATTTTTTTTTTTTTTTTTTTTTTTACCCAAACAAAAGGGACAAATTTATTGGAAAGGCAACCACAAACCAAGAAAACACAACAAGGCTTTCTGATGCGGGAACATACCATGTCGAGAAGAAGAAGCTAGAGGACCATGGTAATCTAGTAAAGTATTTTATTTTTCTGTTATTTTATTATTTTTAAAAACATTAATTAGTGGTAATTTTGTAATAAGGCCAATAATGCCACAATTAGTTTAGTTTTTTTTTTTTTTGGTTTTTAGTTGTAATCCAGTTTTTTACTTTGGACCCAATTTTTCTCTGGCCAAAATTTGACTTTTTGGCTTGATTTTGATGTCATTAGATAAGGTTATTCAGTTACCTTTCTAACAAGACCAAAATTGTGCATATTCAAGGTGATTCGGAAAAGTTATAACCAAATTATTAAAGGGGTGTCAATAAAAACGAGATTAGTGTTTTTTTAAAAAGTCTTAAATTTTAGTAGTTTTAATTTTTAGGAAAATAAGTTATTAGAAAGTTTTATGTTTTAGAAAACTTGGCTAGCAAATTTAGGATTTTTAGGAAGTTTTGTGGCGAATATTTTAGGAGATTGTTTGAGATCTTGTGGGCCCTAATAACTTGGTCAACAAACCAAATGTTGTGCAAACCATGATTCCTTTTTTTAGAAGTATTTTATTATTTGGCAAGTTTATTTTGTTAGAAGATCTTGAATCTAGGATTTTATTTTATTTTATTCTCCATGTAATGCCTATTTAAAGGCCACTTTAGATCAATAAAAAAACAGTTGAAGATGAATTTTTGAAAAGAAAACACATGTGTGTTGAAGTGGGTGTGGTATCCCAAGTTCTCTCTCAACCCCTCACATGAGGTGAAATTTTCTTTCATTTTCTCTCTTCTTTCTTCTCTTTTCTTTCATTCTTTTATGTTTCTTCTTTCTCTAAAATCCCTGTAGAAAATAGCTTTTCTCCTTGGCTATTGTGCTACATCATGTGGTATATGGAAACTAATCAGAATGTTGAGCGAGGGTTGTTGGAAATATATTTGCTTCAAGGTGGGTTTTGGTGGAGAGATTAGATTCTAGGAGGATAAATGGGTGAGGGAGGTCATTTTGAAGGTGGTCTTCATGTCTTTGTATGGTGTGGCTTTGGATCCTGATGGTATGGTGGGGATTTGTTTGACTTTGAGGGGAGCATTTGGATTCCAAGGATTTATAGAAATTTGAATGATTGGGAAGTAGATGAGATGGGTAGATTGTTAAGCATGTTAAACAGGATTAGGTCGAACCCTAAGGCGGTTGATGATTGAGAATGAGTTTTAAATAGGAAAGGAAAATATACTTTTAAGTTGTATTTGGAGATTGATAATGATGGACCCTCTATGTTTCTTCACAAAAAAAATTGGACCGGGTATTCCTTTAAAAGTTACATTTTTCTCATGGATTGCTTATCTGGATAAAATTCTCACCTTGAATCATTTACAAAGTAGAGGGTGGAATTTGGCAAATAGGTGTTCCCTTTGTTTGAGGTAAGAGGAATCAATAGACCACTTGTTGTTTATTGTGCCATGGCAAATGTGGTTTGGGGTTTCTTTATCTCTCATCTCTGAGTTTCTTGGTCCTTACCTAACTGCTTTTGTGAGCTGATCTCAGGGTGATGGATAAAAGGCGTGGAGGGGCTTCCCTCTGTCATTTGGCCGGCTCTTCTGGGGGCTATCTATTGGGGTTTGTGGAAGGAAATGAATTCTATGATTTTTTATGGTAAGTAGAAAAACCAAGTGGAGTTGTTCCTTTCTATTTACAGAACTTTGTTTGATTAGTTTTTTGTTAGAGGGGACTTTGAGGAAAGGGAATTGGTTACTATTTGGTGTGAGGAGTTGTAATTTTGGTGGTTGTTGGTTTGGTTTTCCTTCTTCTTACTTCTTGTTTGTTTGCTCTCTTCACCAACTTGGTGATGTTTTGTTTTCTATTGCTTTCTTTTCAATAAAGTCCACATTTTTCTCTCTTTCTAAAAAAAAAATAAAACATAGGTTATGTCTAGGTAGAGTTATTGTTGCAGCAAACACCCACTGGTGGAGGAGGAACAAGAAGTTAAAAACAATCCATTATGCAACCAAAACCTGATTGGAATAATTTATTATTTTAGGTATTCTTTTTCTATAATACCCAAGTTTATTGAAATATCCAACCAAGAAAAAAGGATTACTGAATTTTTCGCTGGACATTTTCTCAATTGATAGAAGAAATAAAATCTATAATCAGTGATCATATCTGGACACACTATATATATCTAAGCAACTAAAACCATGACATCACAATGACATTGTAATTAACATATTATGATTTATGAACTGCATCAAGATTCAATGATCTTTTTGATTGTTTATCATATCAATGCGGAGTCACAGTACAGCTGGAATGCACAGACTTTCCGTTCTTTGGTCAAGTATGCTGCTATTGAGGGGAATGTTGATGCAGGAGCATATGAAGTCAAGAAGAAGAAGCTTGGGGACCATGGATAGTCCCCAAGACGTATCTAGTAGTTAGGGATTTTTAGGGTTATTTTATTTAAGTCCATTTAATTTTAGGGTTATTTTGGCGTCTTATTTTAATGTAACCAGGCCCTAAAGGCCTTAGAAATTTTAACTTAATTTAGATTTTATGTAATATGTCATTAAATGCCAGGGATTTAGATGCAAATTGAGAATTTTATTTAAAGTCTAAATAGGAGTCCTACTTAGATTAAGAGTCTAGTGGTTTAAGTTTATAAACAGAGGAGATCATTAGGTTGTAATTCAGTTTTTGAAGAATAAAAGAATTAGATTTTGGTCTTGAAGCCCACGGTTGGTTGATTGCCTTCCTCCGTCCCTCACGGTTAAGGTGAGTCTTCATCATTCTTCTTGATCTTTTTTCTCCTCTTCCATTCCCTCATTTTTTCTCCATCTCTTCTTGTTACTTTCTTCTTTCTTGATTCTTTCTTTAATTTCCTGATTCCTTCTTAGCTTTCTTGAATTTATTCTCTTCTATTCCTTTCTTTAATTAAGAATTGCACTCTTGAATTCTTTCTTTAGTCTCCTTGATTTTTCATATTTTTTTGATTTATTTCTTTAAAGATTTAGTTTATTGAATACTTTCTTTAAGTTTTCAGCATTCTTTAATTTCAACAAACCTTCTTTTTAGCTTGTTTTAATTGATTAAGTGTAGGAATATTAATTTTCCTAATATCCTACATCATATGTATTTGGAAGTAACAGAGCTATGGGGGCAGAATGAAGGTTTGATTCTTCTAACTTGATGAGGTTTGACTGGTAGCTCCTGGATTTTTTACCTTATGATTGTGAGGGGCAGATTTTTTCTTGACAGAAAATGCAGTCATGGAGATGATGAAGGGAGGATGCTTGTAGATAAATACAAACATAGGACCTTGTTCTTGAAGTATCACAAATCACTTTATATGAGAAGAAAACTCTCAAGCTCCTAGTAGAAGCCCAGTGCAATAGAAGGGAAGTGGCATTGGCCTTTAAAATATAGGCTGGCTTAGTCTGAAAGAAATTCTTGGCCTGCTACATTTTAGTAGAAGTTATGGTCTACAGGAGCCACCAAGTAGTTGGGAACTTGGGATAAGGCTTTTTTGAGTTTGTGTTTACAGTCCAATGGCTCTTTACTTGTAATTGTTTATCGGACAATAAATCTTATCATTTGGAACACTAAGCTACATTAGTTGAATTGATGACATCCTTGTTTCAAAACTAGCACATAAAGGGGTCAAATGGAAATGTGGAGAAGGTTTTAAAGTGGAGGTAGGGGTGCAAATAAACTGAATGTGAACTGGATATTGGCATATCCGTATTTAGTTCATTTTTTTTTTCCATAAACATCTAAATTCGGTTAGATATTTGGTGGATATTTTAAAAGTAGGTTTATATTCGTATCCATTAAGTTTGTCAAACATCAGAGGTGAATACGAATATATCCGATTACAAAAATTCAATAAGTTAGGGTAATATATTCGTATAGGAAGTTAGGCAATGGGTTAGTGATGCGGACAACATTATGCGACTTATGCATGTGCCCCCACATAAGAGGGCCATATTTAAATTTACATGTTATGTGGGATGATATCAAATTTTGTAAGGGGTGGTTAGTTTTTAATAAGGCCAATAGTGCCATGGGTAGTTTAGATTTTTGGGTTTTAGTTGTAATCCATTTTTTTTAATGTTTATCCCACTTTTTCAAAGATTAAAACATGACTTTTTGGCTTGAGTTTGGTGTCATTAGATATGTTATTTAGTTACCTTTTTAACAAGACCAAGATTTCGTAAATCCGAGCTGATTTGGGAAAGTTATGATCAAATTACTAAGGAGGTATTAGCGAAAAACGATAATAGTGTTTTTGGGTCAATAAGTCAAAGTGTGGGACACATTAATGTGTTGATTGAGAGCCCCTAGTTCCCACATCTTTTAGTAGTTTTAATTTTTAGGAAAGTAAGTTTTTAGAAGGTTTTATGTTTTAGAAAATTTAGCTAGCAAATTTAGGATTTTTATGAAGTTTTCAATTTTAACAAGTTTCAAATTGTTTAAGGTTGTAAGCTTATTTAAAGGCACCCTCCTGTGGAATTTTATAGTGAAGAATAAACAAAGTTTTTGAAGATTTGGGTGTTCCCAAGGTGTGGTTATGGCCATGTTCTCCTCTCCAAGGGTTAACGCCATTTCTTACGATTCCCTTTCTCTCCATGTGGGTTGTAGCACACCAAGTTGCATATGTGAATACCTTTCACCCTCCCTCTCTCTCACCTCTTATCTTCCAGGTATCTCTCTTATCTTCTTCTCATTCTGTCTTAGTCTCTTCTTCTCTTTCTCTTTCTCTTCTCCTATATTCTTTCTTATCTTTTTCTTTCACTAAAAGATTCCTTACTGGTTTTCATCAAAACAGATTAAAGAACCTTTACTTTTATGAAATTCTTTGATTTGAGCCATCTATTCTTATTAGAATTTCATGAAATTTTAATTGCAGAACCTTTAAATGCGCCAGAAAATACCTTAATTTTTTTGGATTTTTCTGATGCATCATAGGGGCATTTTGGTAATTTTTTATTGTCTAAACTTACAAAAATACCCTTTTGGGTCCTTTTTTATTCTTTTCACTTATTCATTCTAACTCCTTTTCTTTGACTCCATTTACTAATTTCTAAATTTTCATGGCTATTTGTGTTTAAAAATTCAATTCTTGAATTCTATTTGTTTCTGCATTAATTTTTGGAAATATCCTACATCAAATTTAAGTATCTTCCCCATTTGTACTGCATTTGTTAGGGTTAAGTTCAAGTATTTATATACTTTACTGTTGTGTAACATAACCTATAATATTATAATATGACTACTAATTTAAAACCAGTCATTATATATATATTGTAGGTTATACACACACACACACATATATATATGTAAACAAATACAGATATTTAGCCGGATCGAATCTATATAGATCCGTGTTCAGTTAATTTATAATTGAATATTTTTTAAATGAACGAATATCGAATTGAATCGGATACACTTGGGCTCATATTTGCTTTAAGTGGACATAAATATGAACCGATTATGGATAATGATCAGATATTTGCACCCCGAAGTGGAGGGAATGCAAGATGAACCCCCAATTCTGTTCTTTGCCTTTTGTCATCCTTAACCCACTTGACACTGTTGTTTCACCTAATATGAACTTCTCTTCCCTTTGTTTAACCGAAACTTTGTACACTGAAACTCTCTAGGTTGGTAGATTTCATCCTCTAATCAGCGTGGTTGTTTATGCCCCTTCTAGGAGGTGGCCAATAGATCCCATTATGTCATCTGGTGGTGATGGATTAGCTGGGACCATTGGTATCTTTAGAGAATGGTTATTTCCATTATATGAAACTCTAAAACTCTTATGAATTGAGGTTTTGATACTTTTGATGGGACCTCATGCTGTCATGCCTATAGCAAGGAGGATATGAGTGTCCAATACATGATCCAATTGAAATGGAATGGTAGGAGGCTGCCTTGCTAGAGAAGGAAGGGATTTGCTAACTCGGTGATATGTTTGAGGGTCACTATGGTGTTGGCCAACTTGAAAGAATTGATGCACCTTTTTATTTTTGTTATTTTTATTGTTTTGTTGTATTTATTTTAAAATGCATAAAAATGACACAACTAAAGTGATGCGGACATGATGACCGAGATGATGATTAAGTCATACTCCTAGCTACTTGTCTTTTATTTATTTTGTCTTTTTATGTCTCTTGTTAAAGGGGGACATATGTTGGTGAGGGTATTTTAGTCTGTAGGTGCTATTTAGGGGTATTTTCATTAATCATTGTAGTAGGGAGTTATTTTGGTCATGAGAGTAGTTGAGGGGGGTTATTTTGTCAAGTTTCTATTTCTTTGTAAAAGCTTGGCCGTGAGACTTTATTTATAGAGCCCACGATCGGCCAAACAACTCAGGCAATAATATTGAAAATTCTCTCATGTTTTGGTTCATGGCTCCTTCTTCCTCTTTTGTGCAGGTTGAAGACCTTCAAAACCTTAGAATGGGTCTAGGCCCCGACTTAATTTAACGCTGGTAGTAGAGGCCACTCCCTCCCCTTGGGTTAAATGTCTTCTTCCTACTTCTTCTTTATATATATATATATATATATATTTTTAAAGTTTTTTTTTTTTTTTTTCTTCAGATGTTATGCTTGCTGAAAGTGAAGTTCCTGCACAAGAATCAACTCTAGTGATTATCCCTTGGAAGTTTGATCAATCCAACACTTACAAGAGATTCTCCAAGGCTAGGCGATACAACCTATGACAATATTTGTTGGAATCTTCTAGTTTTGAAGGGGCTTGATGACTTCCTATTAGCACCAAGCATGAAATCCAGCACCTAAGCAGTTTCACGAGATTGGATTCCATCTCCTTACAACCAATGGCTTGGTTGATTTGATTCTTCTCTAGTGTTCTAGGCACCCACATGATCCCTTTTGAAGTGACTAGCTGTTGGAATTAACAAGTTTTAAACGTGGTCCATCTGATTTGCTCCAGGTTTGGCGTGAAATAGGGGAAGAAAGTCATCTTGGAAAATCAGTGACTACTCTCTCATTGTATCTCCTTTGATCAATTGGTTTTCTCCAGGCTGCTACAGACTCATGGACGATCCTAACTGATGAGGGAGATTGGTCAAAACTTCTATCAATTCGATGTTGTGGATGCTGGATTCATCCCCAGGCGTGACAATAGTATTCTGAAGTGACCTCACAAGAATGGCCACTGGTTTCAAACTATAGAGCCTTTGGCTGATGGGGTTACTTTAGGGTGTTTCACACCCTTGGGCGACATTAGGGGTGGGAAAGCTTCCATCCATTTAAAATCCAAGTCTTGGATTTCTAGGGCTGGTGGTACCCTCTATTTTGGCATCAGATTTTTCGGCTCTTCAAATACATGTTGTTCCTACTTGTTGAGTTGAACATTCACAAGGGCAGGGTGTAGGGAAGATATTTGGTGACTATCTCATACATTCAGAGAGAAGAAGAAAGAAGACTCCACAATTAATTAGGGGTTGGCGGCACTTGCCGAAAAAGAGAAAATTTCAAAAATTTGGGAAATCCCCAAATTAGATTTCTGAGTTTGGTTATTGATTGCAAACATATTCAACATTTTCAAGGAGACATTTGACATTAGATTCATGTATTTGTTCTCCTATTTGGCTCTCTTTTCAACTTTCTGACAATAGACACTTTTGGCATGTTGTGGCATATGGGCTAGATCTGAATTTACTATTTCTTGGCCTAAATAAAACACCAATACAATATCTAGTTGTCTAAATATATTATTAAACCCATCTCTAGACCCCTCAGATCATTCTTGCAATTATTTGGCCTATTTATCTGATTTTTGGCCTAATTTAGGCCATTTTCTAGTTTGACCTGCACTAGTCTCATTACTAAATTTTTGTATTCTATTAATAATCCAAGCATGTTAATTAGGTCTTTACTTGTTTATTAATTTTTGTAAGCCCTAATTTCTCTAGTGCATATTGAGCCTAATTTAAAGAATTGTCTGAATTAGCATGTGAACTTGCGAGTAGAAATTTTGTTTACTTTTCTTTATTATTTTATCAATTTTATTCCTATCTCATGAGCACACACTCACTATCCTACACACATGCTGCATCATAAAGCTCTAAAAAGCTGCAAAAATAATAAAGATAAAAGATTATTAAAATTCCCCTAGCTTGAGGGTCTCATACTCATCCAGCAATCTTGTGGCCTAAACCCAAAAGCTCCCCTTCTTGTTAAGCATGCAGCTTGGATGGGTTAGATTGCCTATGGTTGGATCTAAACTATCTGTTGCCCAAGTGTAATTAAAGATGCGAGAGCCAAACTGAAAATTATCCCAAGTTTTATATATGCAGGCGTGTTTATCCAAGAGTAGGATGTTTTGGGTTGGCCACACTCCTTATCTAAGGAGGCTTGCTGAGATTCTTGGTTGTCAGGTGGATTCCCTCCCATCTTCTCTTATTTGAGTCATTTTCTTGGCTCTCCCTACAAATGCAAAGAGGTTTGGCTCTCCTGTTGTATATATATTTGTATATTATTTGTATTTATATATTTTCTTTTGGTGGTTGGAATATATGTTCTCTCTGTCTTCCATGTCCTACCTTATCTACCTTTTCTTTTCTTTAGTCCTCATGCTAACTTTTGTCTTGATAAATTTTGTACAAAGAACATGCTTAAAATTTTGGTGTATTTGTTGTTCTCAATGTATCTTCTATCATGTCCTACCTAGTCTGGTTTCCTTCTCTTGAGTACACATGTTAAACCTTTGTCTCTATGTACATACACACACTTGGATATGCAAGCACACACCTTGCCAATCCCTTGCCCCTACCACGGCCAACATGCAGAAAGGTTGTTGCTTGGGGAAAAGTTACTCCTAGCACCCCATGCTATCAACTGAGAAATACCTCTAGAAGAATATCTGTCCTTGTCATGATGTCATGGCAAGTTATGAGCTTCATTTTTTAGTGTAATGGTGCTGAATAGTCAACTATGTGGGGGTTGGATATATATACCCAGGTAACTAGAAGTTTACATATTAGTTTTTATTCAGTATGTATTCTGCATATATGTTTGCCATGTTGATGATGTAGAGGAAGCGTGAAATTTTATGCTGTGCAGCAGCAGCTCTACTTTCCTGTGTGTCTGAGTTGGAGGAAGTTAATTTTTATCTTAACTACAGATACTTGTAACCAGCTTGCAGTTGTCCGTCAAAATACGTCTAGTTTAAGAAAGTTCTAATGTTGGGTACATGCAGGCAGACATTTTTACAACCTAATTCATCATTGTTAATAGCAATTTATGTTGGTGTTTTTTTATTTCATTTTCAATATGATATGTGCTACTCACTATTTCTGGCCATAGTCTTCTGGCTGTTC
Organism: Platanus orientalis; assembly: GCA_025762735.1. NCBI lineage: Eukaryota > Viridiplantae > Streptophyta > Magnoliopsida > Proteales > Platanaceae > Platanus > Platanus orientalis. The sequence goes on along the minus strand of JAOXJP010018476.1, from coordinate 3,614 downwards.
TTTTATATTTTTAAAAAACTAGTCTGATCAGCAGGGATATGCTCTTCTCATTTTTTTTTACTGATGTTAATGTGATAAACTGTTTTGAACAAAACCAGTGGCTTACACATCTATATCTGTTTGCAGATCAACAAGGATCTGAACCGAATGAAGCGGTTTAATGCTCAAGAAGCTCTTGAATACGGCCTCATTGATTGTATAATCAGGATGCCTCGTATTAAGGCTCATGCTCCACCCATGGAAGCCGGTACTGCTCCCACTTAGCTGATTTGCTGCTTGCCATCGTCAGCAGTTGTTTCCAATATCTAGTTTGTAATCAAAATCATAAAATGCTGGATTAGAGCATGGGAAGGCAGAAGATGCTTATTTTATTTTATTTTTTAATCTGTAATTTCAGCCTGTCAGACAAATTGAGTTATTTCATCAAAAGCAAATCTTTTATCAGGAACAATATTAAACTTACAACTTTGGTGTTCCTTGATCTATCTGTACTATGGTTATTATTGTGACATTTTATTTTATGAGAACATCTCAGACACACATCTAGGTTGATGGCAGGATTGTGTGCACCATCATCATACAAGCATGTCATGTATCCCTCATTTAAGAATCCTTGACTAACATGATCACCTATGAAACGGACTCTGTTAATATCCTACATTTGAAAAACTCTGAAAAATCATGCAAATTCCTTAGTTCCTCAATGTCTTTTTGATATCAACTTTTCTATTAAAAATTATTATTCTATCAGAAATTTTAATTTAATCTTAGTTTGTTATAAAATCTATAAAGTTTTCTACTATAAAATAAAATAATAGACTAGTGAGACAAATATTACTTATTTTGGTTTAAAATTGTTCCTTGTTTAAATGTTGCTGAGATAAATCATAAGTATTTACTGTTTTTAATCATCCACTATCTATGTGTGTAATGGGCAAATTTAAATCAGCTATTTTTTTAATTCTTTAAAATGTTTGTTATTTTGTTGTTTTATTTAAAAAATAGATTAATCTAGGATACATTCTAAAAAATAATAATATTCATAAATTTTGACATAATTTATTCATATTAGTAATTAATCATTTTTTGATCAAGTTACTAGTTTCTCATTATTTTAAAAATATATAATATTTTATAAAAAGGTAGTCATTCTGAGCTTTAACACTAAAATTACATTCACATGTTTTCAAAAGAAAATTGATATTAACTATGTCCATTTCTTAGGTAATTATGTTTTTCAGACTTACGAGAGGGGATACATGGCATGCTATAATAGCTTTGCAACATCTTTCCAGCGTAAGCTTACGCAGGAGATCTGGTCTCTACATATGAACCCGGTTGGGCAAGGCAGCTCCCAAGCCCTTCGGATTAGGTACGAATGGCTCAGGTGCGAAATGCACCTGGGCCAGACATCAGTGTCAAAAAGTGAAAAGTAAATCACTTTTTGGGACTGATGTGTCAGGCCCAGGTGCATTTCACACATGGGCTTTCGCACCAAAGCTGAGGCGGACCCCAAGATGCTACGTCATTGAAACTCCATTTTCTGGTTTCAACTTAGGAGATGAGATCTCTTAGTCAAAAGGTGATCCAATCAAACGAGAGAATGAAGCTAACAATTCAATTTTATGCAGGACTTAATTTTATTGCACATGATCAACTGAAAATTCATTCATAATGAATGGTTATGGTCATCCAATTGGGTCAAATTTTTCGCTTTCTTCATTTGTAAGAACCTCATCTGAAAGTGCCAAGTACCATCCGTGCAAGTAGGGTAAACTGTCTTTTGGGTCTATCTGACAGAGACCCTAGGTGAGAGAGAAGAAGAAATTTACCAACATCTTTACCTTGTTAACAAACTTTGAACAGAAAATTTGTTTGTGGGGATGTCAATGTGAGGACATGAGAGGGTGGAGGCTGCTGAGAAGTTGCTTTGTGAGGTCCTCGTGTAGCTCTATGATTTTAAATAATGGGAGAATCAAGAGATGCCCCAAATGATATTAAGAAGCTTCCCAAGTACATTGAACACAAGAACTCTCGATATCCTTCACACTACACATCACTTTTCTTGTTCTTCATTTTTGCAATAAAAGGACTTAAACCTCTCCCCTGCCAAGTTGTAACCATCTCTGGCTGAAACAAAAGCCTCCTGCATTCTCTGTTAGTCTCTTTTCTTATCTGCTTCTCTTCTCTCTCCCATTCTTGAACCATGTTTCATTCTACTGTGGACTTTATCATTCTGGCTGCTTCCAACTCTCTCATTGTCTTCTGTTTCTGCAATTTGATATCATAGTCATTCTCTTCCTAAGTGGTTCAAAGCCCTATTTACTGGCTGATAAAGAAGATGGTATTTGTGCCCATATGGTTAGAAAGAGAGTTGAGAAAGAGGAAAAAGGGAGATAAGAAGCATTATCTTTGGACTCCGACGACATTCGAATGTCTCCCGAGTGTCTGATGTTAATAAATCAACAGTAGACGACTATCTTGTCAATGTTGATGTCGATGATGACGATGACGAAGACAATGATGATCTGAGGAGGAATTCATTGACAAGGTAAACAGAGAATGGAAGGAAGAGATCTTGAGGACCTCTGTCTCTATTGAGAGAGCATCTCAGCAGAAGACCCATATTTTGAATGTTGCTGGTTTTTCATTTCTTGTGAGCATTATGATCAGGCCAAAGCCTTGCTGTATTTTTATCCAAAAAAAAAAAAAAAAAAGCCTTGCTGTATTTACAACTGTGATGAGATTGACTCTCAGAAGGAATTTGGATTATTCAGTGGTTATGCAAAATCTAATTTATTCCAATTCTCTTACTTGATTTTATGCATGGTTGTTTTGTAGACCACCTAAGTCTTCTACACTATAGGATTATAGCCCCGGTGAAACAAGATTAAAAAAAAAAAAATCCAATCTAATGGTTTGTGTGCCTACATTCCTGACTCTGGATCCTCTTTATAACGTTACTAATCGACCAGATAAAATGATTCCAATCCAATGATGCCTTGCTGTCCATCTCAGGTTTAGGGCTATCAATGAGCTAAGCTAACTATGCTTGGCTCGGAACTTGGCTTGAACCTTCTTTCAAGCTCGTAGAGGCTTCTACTGAGCCTCCAATTAAGCTCGTATAGCTAAGTTAGCTTGAGGCAAGTTGTACTAGGTCAGCTTACTAAAAGCTCAGTTATATAATATATAGATATAACTTATTATATTATATATTTAAAATTTAATATATTCATAAATAATATATATGAACTCCATCAATGTTTGTATCTTCAGACATTGCCGGTCCCAAGCTCGGATAAAGGAGGAGGATGGCATCAGGTTGAGAGTCGGCTTTAAAAACTTACTCAAACCATTTAACATGAATCCTGAAAATATGTTATTTCGAAATAATACTAGGATATACCCTTTAAGTAACATGCCTCATTCCCCGGATGTGGCGAAAAATTGACGAGGGGCACTTCATTCCCTGAATGTGGTGAAAAATTGGCAATGGGCGTTGCATCGGTGCTTGGATGCAATGAAAAATATGCAAGAGTTCCCACACCATGGACGAGTGTGGGTAAAGAAATTAGTCCAAGAGAGTAGGATTCGTTTAGCAACTTGGAACATAG
>JAOXJP010018465.1:0-17420 GCA_025762735.1 Platanus orientalis | reverse complement strand
AAATAAGTACCTGTGTATTTATTAATACACCTTTTGTCAGACATTGTGTCACATTGTGAGAAGAGACTGGAGTGGTAAATGTCCATTCAGACTGGAGATGATTTGAACTCGCAAAAAAGACATCGACATCGACATCGTGCACTGGTTTTACCTCCCCAACTTGTGAATGGATAAAAAATGCTCACCTTACTCATCATTGCCTTCCGTCACTTATCTCACTTATTGGAACCGTCTGGTTAACATAAAGCAAACTGAAAGGCACATCACCTCCCTTTATTGTTACGTGTTGTTGGTATGGGAAACGTGTTGAGATGTTAAATCTTTGAAACTAGAATAATTCAGTCTGAGTGAGAGATATCCCTCAAGTACCAATCCAATGTGTGTCACAATGTCTAACAAAGGGTACCTTAATAAATGGGTAGTACTGATTTACTGTGTTTATTCTAAAACCCTCCTCCTCTAACCCCCATGATTCTATAAGGATTAGGTACGAATCCCTAGGTCGGCCTGCATCAGGGGCTGACACATCAGCACCAAAAAAGTGAAAAGCATCCCCAAAAAGTGTAAATCACTTTTTTAGTGCTAATGTGTTGGCTTCTAATGTCAGTCTGATCAAAGAGGGTTGCACCAGAGCCAAGGCACCCAGGATTTTGTGTGCCCCCTTTAAGTGCCCTAACATCTCCCCACATGCAGGGGGGCACATCACCTTAAGAAGTGATTTACACCCGTCCCTAAAAAGTGTAAATGACTTTTCAACCTGATGTGTCCCCTCTACCTACAGGGGATGTTAGGGCCACTTTAGGAGGTTGCACCGGACCCGAGCTGGTTGCTAACCCATGCATCATCTACTTGGACACCCTTAATTAGGAATTGTGTCACTTGTTGGTTGAGAGCATTGTTTAAAATATCATGAAGTTTATCGAAGTTTGTCGAAAGTTTTTCACTGATAGAGGTAACGAAAGAAAATATTAAAGTAATATTAATAATCCAAAAAGTCATTGAAATGCTATCAATATTAGCGAAATATTAACAAATTTTCATTTATTATTTTTGGAAATTAATCTGTCCAAGTTAACACTCAACATTAATCCATCATTTTGTTATATTTTTGTTTTGTATTGTTGATTCTAGAGTAAGAATAACAATTCCAGTCCATTTTTTTTGTGGTAAAAGCATGGTACAAAATTTCAATGACAAATTTTAAAAGTCGATACATAAAAATAAAGGAAAACCTTTTTTTCCCAAAATTTCGTCAAAATTTTGGTGAAATAGTTTGAAATATTGTATAAGTCTTTAAAAATTTATATTCCAAAATACATAACTTTAGTTAATTAAAATTTTTCTATCTCTGTGAAAACTCCATTTTATTTTAATAATTAATATGCATAATTTAAAAATGCATTAAATCTGATATTTTAATACATGCATTTTAACAAAAATTAATATACCTTAAAAATGCATTATAACTTAACAAATGCATAACATAAAAATTATTATATCTTATAGTGTTCTATTACTCTTTTACTTGCTATACATATACATTGTTGGTTTGTTGGTTTTTTTATTTTATTTTATTCATGATTGTGTGATCAGGTTTATTTTGACATTCTCTCAAATTTCTTGAAAATTTTCACATTTTCCTAACACTTTTTAAATATTTTCATAAATTTTCAATACTTCAAAACGAAACACTAAAATTTCCCCAAAATTCCATAACTCCCTTGGATGAAATGTTCATCAAAAGCGATATTTTGAACCTTGGTTGAGAGTGGTGATATATCTCTAGTTAGAGATTGGAGGTGATTCTAACCCATGCATAAATGACTTGCTTCAATGATACATTGACATATTGGGTATTTATGAAAGAAATATATTAATTGGCTTCACTATTGTGATGAATTGGAATCTCTTGTTGGACTTTATTTAATACATCTTAGGTGTTACCTAGGTGACTAATGACATGTAATGTTCGTCAATTTTCTAGCTATAATATAGAAATAGACAATTGACTATATTACTAGAAAATGAACTTATACAAAATATATGGATAAGTGATGTAGTTTATCTTATATTCAATCTTATACCACATTTTTATCTAACAGTATAGTATAGGGTAATTAATGAAATTACATACCAAAAAATGAAGAAAATGAGGTAATTAGAACAATCAAAACCATTTACAAAGATACATACTATTAATTTAAGAAATAAAAATAAATAAATTGAATGTAATGAAATTGAGGAGAGATGGAGGGTGTGTGTCCACATGACACCCTTTTCCCTTAGAATTAAATTGTTAAGAAAATGGAGATGGTTAATTAGGTTGACAAATTTAGTATTATACAAAACTATCAAATAAACCCTTACAAGAACAATTAAGTTACGAAATTACAAACACATACCACATAAAAAAGATTAAACTAAAAAAAATGAAAAAAGAACAAATATTAGTGTGACAAAGGAATCAAAAATGAAAAATATTTATATAAGATTGATGAAAAGTGGTGAAGCAAATATAACAGACCTAAAACCTAAATATAAGTAAAAAAAAGAGGTAGGTTTGTGTGAAAGAAGGTAAATTGCAAACCAAGACAAGCATCATGATCACAAGTAACTACTTTTTCCTTAAATCATATAGCGTGAGTTGTACATTGTAGCCTTCTCAATGAGATTCAATTCTAAGTTTAGTGAATTAAGACATCAAACAACTAACCAACCAAATCTCATGACATATACAACATGTTATTCAACATAGGCATCTTCCGAAAACAAAACAAAAAAGGTAAAGCATGTACTACAGCAACATACCAAATCAATTACACATTGAATGAATCATTACAATTTCCACCGAAAACATAAACTTAAAAAAATGAAAAATAGAAAGAAAAAAAAGAGGTACCAAAAATTAGAGTAAATGTTATGAATTTTGAAAAAAGTCATAATAGAAAAAATGAAATTTCAAAAGGGGGCCAAGGAAACTAAATAAAAACTTGTTGAAGTATATTTAATTATTAGGGTAAGGTGACTTAATTGATGACATAAAAACCTTGTGATATGCTATATGACTTGATGAGACAATTATGGATAAAACATTTGTATCTATGCTATCATAATATTTTAAAATTTCCAATTCTATGTAAAAGTGATCCTAGAGGGGGTGAATAGGATCACTCATTTATTTTAAATCGTCCAACTTAGGATCCTAATTTCTTTTTAATTTGGTTCTAATCGATTTAGCACAACCAAATTAATCAATTTAAGAGACAAGCTATGAAAAAATTTAACTAATTTCTCACATAAACAAACCACATAGAGACAAGCAAGTTTATAGTTGTTCGGTGACCCTTAGGTCCCTACTCTACTCTTGGAAAGCTCTTCTTTGAGCTATTGATTTCTATTAATAGATTAAATCCCCTATATTTTATTATAAGAAACCCAACCAAAATTTACCTCACCCAATGACTCTGGTGGATGAGTCCATGTCCAGTAACTCCGATGGACACACCAAGAATCCAGTTCGAGTGGCTCTAATAGAAGCTAAAAAATCCGCACCAAGTGACTCCAACGGTTGTTCATGTGTCCAGTGACTCAGATGGACACAAGAAAATCCACCCATAGTGACTCCAATGGGAGCTAATGTGTCCCATGACTCTGATGGACACTTCAAGATGTAAGTATGAAGTATTAGTAGTCTTTGCATAGGCTCTTTGAAGGTAGATGTTCAACTGAAGCCCAATTCAGTGGAGTAACTCCTTTGTGAATGGAAGATGATTCGCCAATATGGACCGCTCTCCAATATTTCCAAGTTTTGACTTATGGATAGGAAAGCTAGGTTTTATGATTTTGATTCAGATACATCAGAAGGTTGAGCTTTAAGTTGTCTACAATGGTTGCCTCAAGGTTTCATAGATTTTTACTGACAAAGTATCACCCTTTTTGAGGTAGAATTATTACTCTTCCCCACTTGAGTCATTGGGGGGCCTTCTCCCTTTATAAAATTCCAAAATCCATTCTTAATTAGAAGGTCCCCAACGGTAAAAAAAATATAGCCATTGTGGGGGTTTGTTTTGCTGAAATTTCCAATTTTGAACTGTTCGATTAATCGAACACTTTTCGATCGATCGAAGTGTGATTAATTGAACTTTTTTCGATTGGTTAAAAGTGTCAAGGCCAAACCACATTCTACCTAATTGATTGAAGGGTTTTTGATCGTTTAATCAAGATATGTTTGATTGATTGAGCCTGTCACTGTGATAGAATTGTACTCGTTAGCTCATTTTCTCTAAGGCAACCACTTTGGCTCCACCTAAGGTTCATGAAAAGGTCTTATATGAACCTCCTAGGGTCATTTGTCTTAGTCTTACCCACGATCACTTACCAACCAACCTTGAAGGTCAATTTACCTTTGATGCATGAGGTTGGCTTTTGGGGTACATGGCTTTGGAGCTTAAAACTTCCTTGTAGTCTTTACATTGTTGCTACATGTCTCATTCACTTGTGGTCCTTCCTCATCTAGCATTGTGTAATGTGTCTCTTGAGCTTCTCATAGACTTGGAATTATATGACTCTTGATTTTACATTTACAATTGTATACATGTAAGCCAAAATACATAGATCATCTGCATACATGTACTTTTTCAATAGGAATGGAATTGATAATTACATATAGACACAGATTACAATAATAATCTCCCCCTTTGTCAATTCCATGACAAAACAATAAATGTACATGACATGAATACAGCTTCCCCTCAAGATGTGCTATGCCTATATCACACTTAAACAAAATACCTTTCTCATAACAGCATAGCTAATACACATTTGAAAGATAATATATACCACATTTTTCCCACGAGCACAAGTATTAAAAGTGAACAACATATATATATATATAAGGTTATTTTTCTATTTCTCTCCCCCATAAGGTTATTTTTCTCATGTCTTGCCCTTTGGGTAATAATGTATTTTTCTCCCCCTTTCTCAAAATTTCTTCCTTTTTTTACCATGAATTGACAAAGGAATAGATATACCATGCAAAGCATAAAGGAGAATTATATGCAAACAAGATAAATATACCCATTTAACATAAAAATTTTAGAACATACATACATATTGCTTATGAAGCACATAAAATGAGAGATACATATCCACATAGAAGATTATATCAATTTGATTATTATCCTCTTAGTGTGACAAATTAGTGACAATCGTAATCTTCCCCAAGATTTATGCAAGTGACGTACATATTACTATGCAAGTAGTTTACAAATGCATATTTCTATTCAACCTTCAAAGCATAGATATTCACTAAATCATAATAGAGCATGTAGTAAATAGAAAAGGCATGGTTTTAAATATATAACTGACCATATTCAACAACAACAAGATATTCCAATAGGTACATTGTGTTACCATATATTTTTTAGCCTTAATTTTGCTTGGCATACTAACAACCAGTGAAAACAAGGTTTTACAATTATTTTAACTTAGATTCTTAATCAATTTATGAGCTGACTGTTCTAAAAGTAATGTGGAGTAAGGTTTCCTTTCTTGACCCATACTTGTTTATGAGAAGTAGTCTTTTTTTATCTTCAATTGCCTTTTTGTAGTAGTTATTTTTTCCTTTGCTCTTCTTTCTAGCTCATTTTTCTTTAGAAATTGATATTGTTTCCAATCATTCAACCTCTTTTTATACTCAAATTTCATTTGTCCTTGTAGTTCACAGTAATGCAAAAAAACTACTTTGAGTTCTTGAACTAAAGGTATAAAATTTTAGTGAGACATCCTGGGCTTTACTTCTTTGAGCTAGAGCCTTACCTCTATCAAATGCATTCCTAGGACTAGTAGTTGGGTTTTCCTTTGTTGTCTTGTTTGTCCTTAAAAATTCAACTTCATAGCCAAGACCGGCTGCATTTCCCTTTCCATTTTCCATGTTTAACATGCTTTTGAATTTTTCATTTCCTTGAGAAATTAATTAAGGGATTTTTTTTATTTTACTTTCTAGGTCTTACTCTTTTTTTATAGGGTTAACATTTGACTTCACTAGTTTCCTTTTTCTTCTAATTCCTTGGAAAGAGTTTGATTTAACTCATTTAAGCAAGAATTAATTTTTTTTCCTTTAACTCAATGTTTTCCTTTTTAAGTTTAGTGTTCGCTTTTGCAAGCTCTATACTCTGAACATTTAATTTTTCAAATGCTTATTGGATGTCTTCAACATCCTCGTCATCTTCATCATCATCACTTCTAGGATATTTATCAACTATGTCAGTTGTATTCTCAGTGACGGCTATCAATGCTATAATGCCAAGGGGAGAGTTATCTTCACTTCTCGAAGATTTCTCATCTGAAGCATCAGATTCGTCGTCCCATGTAGCTGCCACAGCTTTGTTCTTGGAATTCCTTTCCTTGTTACCATATTTGGTGGTTATGTGACCATAGCCTTGACACCCAAAACTTTGAAGCTCTTCCTATTCTCTTCTTCTATAGTTTTCTCCTAATTTTTTGTTGGGAAGAAAGCCATAAAGTTTCTTAAGTTTTTCTCAAAGAATTTCTTGAACTTCTTAGTTATAAGTGTTGGACAATTTTTGTATAATTTGTTGTTATTCTATTTTACATGAAATCCTTCTCATATAAATTCAATATCAATAGACAACAAATAACTAAAGTAAATCATCATGGTAAATTATCAAACACTAAATTGAAATTAAAATTCTAAACACATCTAGAATTACCGTCATATAGAATACAAAATAACAATATTCTCATATTTTGTCAAACTCATAAATTTAAGGATATAATATATTGGAATCTGCAAAGACCTACAAATATAAAACAAAAGAAATATTAAGAACTTATCTGTTGGTGGCTCTCATGGTAATCCACTACCCTTAAAGTGGATTCGTTGGTCTCTCTCAATGCAGTGACCTAGTTTGATGTCCACCTTTAGGAGATACACCAACAACCCTTCTTTGTTCTTCACAGCAATGACGACCTACAATCAAATGACATAGATGATTCCTTAGTGTGTAGACTAAAAACCTCAAGAAAATTTAAGAGATAAGATCAAATATAACTCTCTCTCTCTCTCTCGCTCTCTCTCTCTCTCTCTCTCTCTCTCTCTCTTTATGAGAATACTTCTTACACGTGTAGAAGAAGTATTTGTTCGACATCACTCATTCTTCCCTAAGAATAATGCTTGACCATTGGGTTTCTATCTTTGGTTTCCCAAAAAAAAGCAAATTAATAAAACTCATAACACCCCTGGTTACCTTAACATATGGGTAACATCAATCTTCAATTTAATGTATTAAATACATTTATTATATTTAATATTTATATGGTAGTGTCTATAGATTATAAATAAAGATTCAATTTTGAATCTCTTTAATATTTGTTACCAAATATATACAATCCCTTACAAGATTCAAAATTGAATCAAATAACAATAAAATGTAAAACCACTTTAAAGTATATAAGAACTCAAGTAAAACATGTCAAACATGTAGATGACATAAAATAGGTAACACACACACAAATCATCAAAAATCATCTACACACCACTGAACCAAAACAAGAGATGAATAGGCATTGATGTCTGAAGACTGTGAATCGACCATTGGCAAAACACCCTATGACCAATGGAAGCCTGGAGGACCTCAGGTTTATGAACCAGACTCCACTACTGTGAATTAATTGGGAATGTCATCTACATCTCTCACCCACAATCTTCGTTGTTCTATTGAGTTGGCATTATTTTTTGCCATACACCATACCAGAATGCTCATGAGCATTCTAGAGAACCAACTTAAGTTCTCATAGGAGGCAGTTACACCCCCACACTCAAGTAGGTGGATTCATCAAGTGTGTATTATAATTAAACACACCACCTATATAGGACTATAGATCCATTAAGAATACAAAATACTCATCATTATACATTATAGTAAGCATTATCTATATCATAGGGAAGGGCACAATGATATGTCAAGCGAGTCTCCTAATGACTTGTTCTTACCCATATGAACCTACTTCATATGATCGACAATCACATAGGTTAAGTTACCATCACCATCAACTCATGATTTAGGCTTCAACCCATCCCCCTTAATGTCCATCCACTAACTCTCTAGTTAATAGATAGTCAAAAGACCTAATATACATCTCTCTGACTCTATGTAGGGATATAACCCTATCCGACACAAGCTGTCATATATTGCTCGAGCATTTGCAACTTGGTCCTCATAGTGTAATAATACTGTTACTGTATAGGTTGTCCACAGAGGTACAACTCCCAACTAATTTTTAAGCTATTGAGCTTCCATTAAGCAATTTGGTTTCACAACTTTTCTTTTCTAAGGCAATAAACTATGCCTCCATGGTTGATATATGTCACTTTTCACATTTGTTTTGTTGATTTCTGAAAATCTTTCCGCCTATTAAAGTGACACACAAGTACTTATAGAGCTCATCAACATTGTAGTACTCTCTAGTACTATTGGTATACCAATTTAATAATCAAGCTAGATAGTAATTCTCACGTACTTTAGGACTTACATTATTGTATTCTGATACTTTTTTATTTCTAATTTATTTAGTCAAAGACTCTCAGTTATAACTTTGACCTTATAAGAGTTATAACTCTTAGACCTATTAGCTGTCTTGTTACATTTATTTTTTAGACTACCATGTCTGAACATATTTTAATTTTATTTATTAAATAACAATTTAGGATCTGTGTTTCATTATCTTTGCTAACCAACTTAGAATCTCCTTGTTACTTTAAAGCTTTCTCTAAAACATTGATTCATACTTCACTTATAAGTGAATATTTGTTTAAAATATTTTCTAGATTTTCATGGATCTCATTGAGTGAATCTGCATTCACTTTCTCACTTTAAAGCCTCACACTACTATTATAGTTTATACTTTCTTTAATATACAATGGCCTCAAGTTGGTGGAACTTTATAAGATTCCATTCAACACTAATGGTCATGTTGTATCATAACTTTTATTTAAGTCATTTTCCAATTTAGTCTTTGACTAATATTGTATAGCCAGTCTATAATTTGATTTTCATTTGTTAATTTTTGTTATCACAACCGACTAATTAGAATAAGAACATTACATGTCTTGCTCTTCTTTTCACATAAACTTTAATAATTTTCTTACTAATTCACATTGATATAATGTGAAAAATTTAGGTAAATATAACCTTACACAATATACACATATGCTTCATAAGTTGACATTACATCTTTCAATTGAATGTGATTATTAGAACATATTCTTTAACAAATCTTTTTAAAACACCCTCTCAACCCTTAACAGTTTTTAATTCTATATTTAGTGTTTCATTGACTCGAAACATTTTTATGATATAGCAAATTGCTATAGAACCTTTATTTACAAAAGCTTCATTATATTTATTGGGTTAGTATCATCTTTTAAAAATAAATATTTTTAATATTTAATCATTCTAAATAATGATAAACATTATCAATTATTCTTTGAGGTATAATAACTTTTTACCTCTTTAAAGAGTTACCATCAAGGTCTCACTGATTGTGAAGGGTTTGATTTATAATAAGTTCAAGTGCATTCTTTATCTTATAAATTTATTCATCATCTCTAAATGGATTTTGAGGAATATTCTAATTTTACTAACCACATATTGAAGTGGAATTCTCATGTTTTTTTTTCTTTAATTTTTCTCTTATCAAAAGACCCAAACGATTTTCTCTTGATAAGAGTAAATCATAATCATTTTCTTTAGGATTATGCAACTAAAAATCATACTAACAATTGTTTATGTTTGTTTATACTTATATCAAATTATTCAAAGATTTCTAGATTTCCTTCCAATCTATGAGTCATATTTCTCCTAATAGTTTTACCTCTATTTTAGAGTCTATTATATGCAAGTACACACTACATTTATTCAGAATTTAATATTTTAATTTTTGTATCTCTTGCATATTTATTATTTATGTTATTTCTTTTCGAAAAAAATTTAAGGAGAATCTCCATTTTTTAAATACTTTTATTTTTCTCAAATATGACATTTATTATGTTAAAATATACTATTGTATAATTCTAGGATAGTTAATATAAACAACTCTTTGTACTTATATCATTTTCCTCATGAAGACTTCATTCTTTGTGTTTAATTAAACACTTGGTTGACCCAAGTTTAATTAGTATAATTTCAATTATTAGTCAATTAGAAGACCAAATTATGTCAGATTTAAAGAACATGTGACATATTTTCTAGCTTTACAATATAATTAGAAATATATTATATTCTCATCATTCCTTTCTTCAATAAATGAGAAATATGCATATCTCATTTCTTCCATCTCTAAAGGGTTTTTAAGAGATAACAACTCTATCTATCACAAAGATATACTTGGTGACCATAGTGTTCACCTATAATTCTTGGCTCCTCTCATTATATTTATTTTGACTATAATTACTACATATTCATAGTAATATTTAGTAGTTCTTTTATTGGTCTTCCAACATTGACCTATTATAGTAATTGACTAAATTTCTATACTTTCACATTTATTAAAGTCTTCTTTAGTTTTAGTGAGGTCCTTTATAATATATATTTTTTAGTACTAATCTAACCCATAGACAATTCATACCGTATACATGCGGAATGTTGTGAAGAACACTACCTTTGTTCTCTTTTATGAGAAAACATATTTTAGATATCTGCATTTAAGTTGTTATTTCACTAGGTTGAGATTTTTCTTCCATTTCATTTAAATATTTATAATACTTCTAGTGCGATTATTTCTCTAGAAGAAGTACCACTGCTACAAATGTTTTTATGAAACTTTTTTTTTTTTTTTGTTATTTAGATTAACACAAATTATAAATTTGAGGTTTTCTTTTCTTAATTGACACTTCTTTCAATTGACATTTCTATATTTTTATTTTTATTTAGATTTTTTAATATAAATATTTCATATAGATCATATTATTTCTCTTTATAAATATTCAATATGTATTTCTCTTTATAAATACAATTTTTTTGTGAAGGGATAAAATACTAGTTTGTACAAATTTCACTATTTTAATTTGTGCAAACTCAAATCTGAACCCAGAATTGCTACGAACAAGGTATAGCTTCCCTTATTCTCAATATTTTTCTTGAAAATGTTTGTTCAATTCATTATTTGATTGAACATATAAAAAAAATTATTTTATTTTAGTTATTTTTTAACGTGGTTCCTATCATTACACAATACTTCTTTTTCTCAAATAAAAAACATAGCCAATCCACTTTAAGATTGATAGACAATTTTTATATAATTTGTTGTCTTTCTATTTTACATGAAATCATTCTCATAAATTCAACATCAATAGATAACAAATAACTAAAGTAAATCCTCATGGTAAATGATTAAATACTAAATTGAAATTAGAATTCTGAACACATCTGGAATTACCGTCATACTGAATACAAAATAAAAATGTTCTCATATTTTTTCGAACTCATAAATTTAATTATGTAATATATTTGAATCTGTAGAGACATACAAACATAAAACAAAATAATGTTAGGAAGAACTTATTTGTTGATGCCTCTCGTAATAATCCATTGCCCTTAAAATGGATTTGTCGGACTCTTTCCATGCAGTGTCCTAGTTCGACATCCATCTTTAGGGGATACACCAACAAGCCTTATTTGCTCTGCACAACAATGAGAGCCTACAAACGAACGATGTAGACGGTTCCTTGGTGTGTAAATTAAAAACCTCAAGAAAAATTAAGATATAAGATCAAATGGAACTCTCTCTCTCTCTCTCTCTCTTTCTCTCTCTCTCTCTCTCCCTCTCTTTCTTTATGAGAATACTCCGTATGAGAATACTTCTTCTTTCAGTATAGAAGAAGTATTCATTCGGCATCACTCATTCTTCCCTAAAGGAGAAGATATAATAATGCTTGACCATTAAGTTTCCATCTTTGGTTTCCTAAAAAAAGGCAAATCAATAAAACTCATAACACCCTTAGTTACATTAATGTATGGATAACATCAATCTTCAATTTTATGTATTAAATATATTTAATATGTATATGGTAATGTATATAGGTTACAAATAGAGATTCAATTTTGAATCTCTTTAATATTTGTTACCAAATATATACAATAAGTGTGAATTCTTCAACTGGTTCCTCCTTGCTAGGTTCATCTTCCTTAAAGACCCTACAAGTTCTTCAACTTAATCTTGTCAATATCGCTATTCTCTTCTATGACTTAACCTTAGCATAGAATTTCTTTGGGAGAGACCTAAGAATTTTCTTAACTATTTTTTAGTATAACACAGCCTTACCTAGTCCCCACATTGAATTCACTATATCTTAGAGCTTGGAGTAGAATTCAATGAAGTACTTATTTTTCTCCATCCTAATAGTTGCAAACCTTGTAGGCTACATTTGAAGCTTAGATAGCTTCACTATGTTGGTTCCTTCATGGGGTCATCTCTAAGAGATCCCATGCTTCCTTGGTGGTTTCTAAGTTGCATATCCTCTTAAACTTTTATGCACTTACCGCACACAATGGAGTTTAAGGTTTTATAATTTGCATTACAAACTATCTTTTCACTTTGTGCCAATCACTATTATCCTTGCCTTTAGGAGCAGACTCTCAGGTAACTATCGAGTCCCAAATGTTCACTTCCTATGCCTTTAAGAAGATTCTCATCTGAGCCTTCCTATAGACATAGTTAGTTCCATCAAAATAGGGTGGTCTTTCTATGGACATGTCTTCCTCTCTAAATACCATATTGAAACTGAAATGATCTTTTTTACTTGAGATGTTAAGCCTTATTGAGCAACCTTGCTCTAATACAAATTGAAATTTCCTTATTCTATATTGAAGTGATCCCAGAAAGGGTGAATAGGATCACTCATTTAAATTTGTCCAACTTAAGATCCTAATTTATCTTTAATTTGGTTCTAATTGATTTAGCACAACCATATTAATCAATTTAAGGTACAATATATGCAGGAATTCAACTAGCTTGACACGAAATTAAACCACACAGAGACAAGCAAGTTTATAGTGGCTTGGAAACCTTCTAGTCCTTACTCTACTCTTAGAAATCTCTTTCTCGAGTTATTGAATTTTATTAATAGATTAAATCCAATATAATCTATTATAGGAAAATCAAACAAAGCGTATCGCACCTAGTAAGTCCAATGGATGCACCCGTATCCAGTGACTTTGATGGACACGCCAAGAATCCACTCCTAATAATTCTAATGGAAGCTAAAGAATCTGCACCTAGTGACTCTGATGGGTTTTCAAGAATCCACAACTGGCAGCTACAATGGGTGTTCACATGTCTAGTGACTCTGATGGATACAAGAGAATTCGGTCCTAGTTACTTCGATGAGAGCCTATCCGATGACTCTGGTGGATACTTCAAGATGCAAGTATGAAGTATTCATAGTCTTTGCATAAGCCTCTTTGAAGGTAGATGTTCAACTTCATCTAATTAAGTGCAAACTCCTTTGTGGATAGAAGATGCTTCACCAATATAGACTGCTTCCAAGTTGTCCAAGGTTTGACTTATGTGTAGGAAAGATAGGATTTATGAATTTGACTTAGATAAACCAAAATATGTGCTTTTAAGTCATTTATAATGGTTTCCTCAAGGTTTCAAAAAATTTACTAACAAAATTTTCACCTTTTTTGATTTATAAGTATTGTTCCTCCTTACTTGAGTCATTGGGGGTTCTTCTCCCTTTATAGAGTGCCAAAATCCATTCTTAGAAGGTCTCCAATGGCTCTTTTCAGTAGTAAAAAAATATAGTTGTTGTGGGGGTTTGTTATAGAGAAATTTCCAATTCTGAGTTATTTGATCCATCAAACTCCTTTTAAACAGTCAAATGTCTTAGGGTTAAGGCCACATTCTTCCTAATTGATTGAAGGGTTTTTCAATCGATTGAAATTGTCAATTCAATAAAATTTTACTTGTTAGCTCATTTTTCAAAGGAAACCACTTAGGTTCTACTTAAAGTTCATGGGAAGGTCTTCTATAAATCACCTAGGGTCATTGTTTTGGTCTTACCCCTGATCACTTACCAACCAACCTTGAAGGTCAATTTACCTTTGACACATGAAGTTAGCTCTTGAGGTACATGGTTTTGGAGCTTAAGACTTCCTTGTAATCTTCACATTATAGATTCATGTCTCATTCACTTATGGTCCTTCATCATCTGGATTTATGTAATGTGCCTCTTGTGCTTCTCTCAGGCTTGGTGTCACACCCCGAACTTGGACCATCATAAACTAACCCGATAGTGAACTGAATTCGGGCCATGACATGGATTGCATAACTTTTACTTATCCAATCTATATCACATATCATTAGCTCGGCTCAGCATGGAGCTTGGCCTATCATGAGCTAAGCCTTAGTCTCATTTTAAGCTCTTCGAGCCAAGCCTGAGCCTAGATTTGAGCTCATTTTATAAATGAGCCTGAGCCAAGCTTCACTCAGCTCAGCTAGCTAAAAGCTCGAGTCAACAAGTATTTTAAATCTACATTTTAAAAAAATTTATAGAATACTACAATATGAATATTAAAAAAAAAATCAAATATTAGATAAAATCATAAAGCAAAGACACCATTTCAAAGAGACAAGTACTTTGTCGTAGCTGAAACCCAAAATGTTATGTGACAAAAAAGTCTTTGTAGTGTTTATGGTGATTTATAAGTTAACATGTGTTGTGTTGGGGGCTAATAACATCCAAAAAACTGTTTAGTTGAAAAAGTAATTGTCTAAAATACACATCAAATTCAAAAAAAACCATAATGTGTCAATCCTACCAAGTCTATGTCATCACAACAACCATTCTTCTAGGTGGAATCATTAGGTTGGACTCATTGAATACCTATAAAGAAAAAGGTTTGAAAGATGTCAAGAAGAGGACTGACATTAAAGTGGAAGAGACTTGAGAATGGATCTTTTTATTTTTATTTTTTATAATTGAGAATAGACTCAACAATGGAAATTATGAAGAGTTGTCAGTTCACTTTAGAACCTAAAAAAATAAAAAATCAAAAAGTAAAAATCAAAGCAAAAATAAATTCTATAATAACAACCCAAGACGACACCATGGTATGTACAACTAGGATTTGATTTTTTATCTTCCAATACAAATACAAAGTGGAGTTAATCAACCAAAGTGTTAGAGGATGAGAGAAGAATAATTGATTGTTGTTGCTTAAATCACAATAGATAGGTTGCTAGACATAGTGGGTGGAGATGGCCTCATAGCTTGACAACCAATAACCAAGTGGAAATGGCGAGAAGACAAAAACTACTAGCGGTTTTAGAAAAGAGGAGAGAATATAACAAACAAAAAAAAAAAAAAACTGTTAAAGGCGATGCCAGAGGTGGTGACGATACGGGTCTAAATGATAATGTTTTCATCCATATTTTTACGAAGAAAACCTTAATAGACTAACAGAAAATATTGAGAGAGGTTCACCACGATATAACTGAATAGAACTCTAAGAACAAAGCTCACAAGGCACAAATGTTTTGAACATCTAAAAGATGTGACAACTGTCCACAACGATCACAGAGATATGATGGGGCATGAGAAATAGGAAGAAGGCGATCTTACAGTAAAATTACAGTATTAACAAATTAATTGTTTTGTTTTATTTTTTTCTTTTTCTAATGAACCGAACCAAGCCCAAGCTGAGCTTACTTTTACAAGCCTGAGCCGAACCTGAGCTCAACACCTCAGGCTCCTCACAAGCCTGAGCTAAACCTGAACTTTGTTTTCATGTGACAAACTTGAGTTGAGCTAGGCAAAGCTTAGCTCGTTGCCACCCCTACATATCATATTCTATTTATGGTCTCTTATCATTCATTTAACATTCTTTTATCATTAGAATTCATGTTTAGATTTTCATATGAAACAGACATAGTGAAAACATATTTATACGTGACTATTTTATTTCTAAACATTTAAACCATATATGCAACAGAAATAACACATTTACCTTGCATTCACATATGTGAACCATCGTCATCTTTATCCATAAACAAAAGATCTAAGGTTACTTACAATTCAGTTCAAAAAGGAAGATAAAAGAAAACTCATAGTGGGATACACATTTATTTTATTACATCCATATTCCAAGTACTTTCAAATAAAACTAAAAATGAAAGATCATATAATGTGTATCTAATCTCCTCTTGTCCCTTCATCATTTTGGATCAAAGTTCATCACCTATACTGGTTGTTAGACTTTGGACAAGCTTGACGGCTAAATAAACATACATGCAAACTATACCAATAACATTATAAAGCATAAAGTATAGATTGCATATAAGCAATTCAATATTTTAATAAGTAGTCAATAAATGCTAACAATAACATATTGGTCTATGGATGATCATAAATAAAAGTTAAAGCCATTAACTATGGACCATAAATAACAAAGGTTCAATAGTTCAATAAAGATAATATTATCACAATTCCTTATTAGCATTTTCATAATTTAATAATTCAATAACTACTTTGATTTTTTATAAGGATTCATTTCACTTATTATGTACTTGATTATATCATTATTTACTTGTCAATGAGTTCAATAGTTAATAATTTAATGATTTAGTATTTCGATAAACATAATTCAATGAATTGATGTTTTGATATATATAGTTCAATGATTTGATATTTCAATAGATATAGTTCAATGATCAATATTTCAATAGTTCAATAAGTCAAATGAGATAACAATCTTACCATTGATTCGATTCAATGAGAAGTCCTAAAATGATATTCAAAGGTTCAATGAGTCAATGAATTCAAAACAATATTTAAAGAGCTTCAAAGAGTTCAATATCATAAATGGTTCAATCTCCATTGTTTAGACTCAATGAGAAGTCCCAAAACGATATTCAAAGGTTCAATGATTCAAAGTTCAATAAAGTTTTGTCCTGTTTTGATCTAGGATTAGGTCCCTTCCTTATTTAGGCGCAAGGTTAAACCTCTACCTTATTTAGACCCAATGTTAAGTCATCAAATTTAGAATTCTATCAAAGGTTTAATAAGTTTTAAAGGAGTCAAAAGAATATTTCATGAAATTGATCAATAGCATTAATAAGCCAATAAAAAACTCTCATAAGTAAGGAAATATGGCAAAGGTTTAATAACTCAATACTTTCAATACATGGAGTGTAATACATGACCATTCAATTAATTCAATATGAGTTCAATAAATAATCATAATTCTTCTCGTTAGTCATGTTAAATCTCACTCAAAATAGAGTATTTATTTTATTTTCAATCTTTTTAGGCATTCTAGCTTGATTTTGGTCATAAATCAATCAATAATCGTAAGTTTTAAGTTATGAGATGATCTTATATGTTATAATCATCATTT